>PVIY010020517.1:15669-44024 GCA_004026745.1 Myrmecophaga tridactyla
AATATATCATTCCATTCTACATATACAATCAGTAATTCTTAATATTATCATATAGTTGCATATTCATCATTTTTTAGAACATTTGCATCGATTCAGAGAAAGAAACAAAGAGACATCAGAAAAAGAAATAAAACAATAATAGAGAAAAAAAGATTATACATACCATACCCCTTACCCCTTGCCCTCGTCTATCACTAGTCAGTTTTCCTTTTATTAGGCAGGGCTCATATATTTTAGGAGCCCCTATCACTTGAGAGAATAATAGGAATTCCCAAGGTGGGGGAGTATAATTGTTCCACACTTTCTTTCCCTAGACCCTCAAAGGATCTTGTAAATACATTTTCACTTTATGCCCAAAACACTTTGAAATGCGTAAGGATATTACAACAACTTGTAAAGAACACTAAGATCTCATTCCTTATTCTAGGTTCCAAGCCAAATAAAGCCAAATTAGGTTGTTTAAATAAACTGACCATCAGGTAAATCAGTATGCTACATAAAATTTAAATTTAGGGCAAAATAAATCTCTGATCCTTTGGTCTCACACAGAAATAAAAGTCTTAAAATACAGACAATATCATTTTTTACCCTGTAGTCTGATATACCTTAGCTCTAGCCAAATCAGCCTCATTCACATCCCTAATTGAAGTCTGTGGTAGTTAGATTCAGTTGTCAACTTGGCCAGGTGAAGGCACCTAGTTCTGTTGCTGTGGGCATGAGCCAATGGTACGTGAACCTCATCTGTTGCTGATTACATCTACAGTGGGTAGGAGGCGTGCCTGCTGCAATGAATGATGTTTGATTTAATTGGCTGGTGCTTAAATGAGAGAGCTCAACGTAGCACAGCCCAAGCAGCTCAGCACACCTCATCTCAGCACTCACAGCTCAGCCCAGGCCTTTGGAGATGCAGAAAGAAATCACCCAGGGGAAAGTTGTTGGAACACAGGGGCCTGGAGAGAAGGCCAGCAGAGACCATCCTGTGCCTTCCCAGGTAAGAAAGAACCTCAGTGGGAAGTTAGCTGCCTTTCCTCTGAAGAACTAATGAAATAAATCCCCTTTTATTAAAAGCCAATTCGTCTCTGGTGTGTTACATTCTGGCAGCTAGCAAACTAGAACAAGGCTGAGACCAGGCTAAAATAATCATCACAATAGTAACTATAAACAGGTTGAGACTAGTTCAGTAATATCAGTTATTAATTTTAGGTATTTGATAATATACTAGAAGGAAAAAACATCTATATAATGATTCAGTAATATAATCATTTGTTAATTCTTTATTGTTTCCATGGAGATGTTTGATCCACCTAATTGTGGGTGGTAACTTTTGATTAGATGGTTTCCATGGAGATGTGTCTACACTCAGTCAAGATGGAGTTACTGGAGCCCTACTTAGAATTATGCCTAAGCATCACCCCCAGAGAACCTCTTTTGTTGCTCAGACATGGCCTCTCTCTCTCTCTCTCTCAAAGCCAACTCAGCAGGTGAATTCACTGTCCTGGGAGTGATACTTAGGCATAATTCTAAGTAGACTTAGCTTCTTTCTTTGGTACCAGAATCTGTTTTAGTTTCCCAGACCTACTAGAATTCAACATACCAGAAAGGAATGGCTTTTCTAAAGGGAATTTATTAAGTTACAAGTTTATAGTTCTAAGGGATAGAAATGTACAAACTAAGAAATGGGGTGCTGCTGCAGTGTGCAAATACCATACATGTTGGAATGACTTTTTAAATGGATAGGGGAAGATTCCAGAAGAGTTGTGAGGAGCTTGATAGAGAAGGCTTGGGATCTTTGAGGAGACTGTTGGTAGAAATGTGGACTCTAAAAATACCTCTGATAAGAACTTAGGCAGAAATTATGCATTTGTACTGCAAATTGGAAGGAAGTCAATCCTTGTTTAAAAGTGGCAAAGAATCTGGCAAAATTGAGTACTGGTTTTGAATGCAAGGCAGGTTTTAAAAGCCATGAACTTGGATATTTAGCAGAAATTCTAGGTTTCCAAATTTAATATGGAAGATGTGACCTGGCTTCTCCTTGCAGCTTATAGTGAAATGTGATAAGAAAGAGATAAACTGAGAACTGAATTAATGGGTACAAAGAAACCAGAAATTGATGGTCTGGAAAATTCTGCTTCCAGAAAGGGAGACCTCAGAGAATAGTGCCCCATGTGAGGATTGAACCATACATGGAACCAGTCATCCATTACAGGACAAGCCCGGATTGGAGGTGGAGTTATCCAGGAAGGATTCGTGGAAAGTTCTTTTATCTAATGATTATGATCCCTGCATACTACATAGAAAACCCTCAAGACTGTTGTGGGATCTGTAAAAATAGAACTGTTGCCAGTCTGGACTAAAAGGGACAGAAAAGAGAAAAATTGAAAGAAAAACAACTTCAAAGGCAGAACCATGGAAGCTAAGGTCTGAAGCCAAGAAACCGTAGACCAGGAGAGTGGACCCACCCAGGCACTTGGAGAGGTTACTTTGTCATGAAGGAAGAGGGTGAGCATTCCACCTCAATGTGCTGGAAGAGTTGTGCTGCTGCAGGCCTTGGGGAGGGTAGAGCACATTCCTTGGGGATTGGGGGGAGCCTGACTGCCATTATGTTTTTCTGAGGGGGTTGAATATATGCCCCAGAAGTGGCAGAGAGCCTGAGTGCTGTCCCAGTGCTTGGAGAGGATGGAGCTGACAAAAATATGGCTCCCCGCCATGTCCTCCAGGGTTGCATTTAGAAAGAGCTGTGCTACTGCATAGGCCCTTGGAAAGGGTGGGACTGCTGCTTTGTAAAGCCCCAAGAATAAATAATGTTCAGACCTTGAAATCTAATGGAGTTTGTCCTGCAGTTTTTGGAACTGTTTGGGTCCAGTGACCCCTGGGTTCCTTCCAATTTCTCCCTATGGAAATGTGAATATTTATATTAAGACTGTACCTCCTCTGTATGTTGGCAGCAGATAACTTGTTCTCAGTTTTACAGGTCCAAAGCCAAAAGAGAGCTTTGCCTTAGGAGAGACCATGCCTGCAGCTGACCTTGATAAGATTTTGTACTGTTTCTAAGTCTTTGTTATAATGTGATAGAATAAATATATTTTGTATTTGGAAAGAACATATCTTTTGGGGGTCCAAAGGGTACAATGTGCTGATTGGAAACTTTAGTGTACCCTAGAAAAGCCATGCTCTTTAGTCCTCATTCAATATGGCTGGGTGGGTTTATTTTTAAAATATTTTTATTGAGGAATACCACACACATACGGTCCTACCATATTATACAATCAATGGCTTACAGTATCATCACATTGTTTTGTATTCCTCACCACAGTCATTTTTAGAACATTTGCTTCACTCCCGAAAAAGAAATTAAAAAAAAAAAACTTCGTATATCCCATACCCCTTACCCCTCCCTCTCATTGACCCACAAGGTTTACACAATCCACATTCACACTGCAAAAGCTATATAGTTATAGAGTCTTCTTCAGGAATCAAGGCTACTGGAACACAGTTCAACAGTTTCAGGTACTTCCCCCTAGCCATTCCAATACACCATAAACTAAAATGGGATATCTACATAATGCATAAGAATAACCTCCAGGATAACCTCTTGACTCTGTTTGAAATCTCCCAACCACTGAGCCTTTATTTTGTCTCATTTCTTTCTTCCCCCTTTTGGTCAAGAAGGCTTTCTCATTCCCATGATGCTGTATCCCAGCTCATCTGGGTGAGATCTTTTTTATTGTTTCCATGGAGATATGACCCACCTAATTGTGGGTGGTAACTTTTGATTAGATGGTTTCCATGGAGATGTGTCTACACCCATCGAAGGGAGGGTTGCTTACTGAAGCCCTTTAAGAGGGAGACATTTTAGAAATAGCTTGAGTGCCAACAGAGCCCACACAGCCAGAGAATTTCAGAGATGCAGAAAGAAAATGTACCCCACTGGGTAGGAAGCATTAAGAAATGAGTAGAGAAAGCTAACAGACATTGCCATGTGCCCTTCCAGCTGAGTGAGAAACCTGAACCTCATGGGCCCTTTCTTTGAAGTTAAGGTATTTTTCTCTAGATGCCTTAGTTTGGACATTTCTATGGCCTTAGTACTGTAAACTTGCAATTTGCTAAATTCCTTTTTTTAAAAGCCATTCCATTTCTGGTATATTGCATTCCTACAGCTTTGTTGAACTAAAACATAGTGTGATTGTGAAAACCTTGTGACTGATGCTTCCTTTTTCCAGGGTATGGACAGATGAGTGAAAAAAAAAAAATGACAAAAATAAATAAATAATGGGGGGGATAAGGGATAAAAGGAATTGAGTAGATTGCAATACTCATGGTCAATGAGAGTCAAGGGTAAGGGGTATAGGATGTATGGGCTTTTCTGTTTTCTTTATATTTCTTTTTCTGGAGTGATGAAAATGTTCTAAAAATGATCATGGTGATGAATAGACAACTATGTGATGGTATTGTGAGCCACTGATTGCATACTTTGGATGGATTGTATGGTGCATGAAGATATCTCAATAAAAATGTTTTTTTTTTTTTAAAAAAAAGATGCAGCCCAGGGCCCCTGGTGGCCATATTGCCACTAAGAAGGTAAAGCTTGAGTGAGAAAGAAACCAACAGAGGAAAAGATAGTTCATTAATAGAGAGAAATATTCCTAATGGCATCACTTGAACACCGACAATTCAGCCATACCTGAAATTATGATAGATCCATCTTTGGACATTGATAGCTGAATAGTTGAGATCCTCTAGCTAGAAAATGGTTAGTATAGTCTTTAGTAGCTAGAAATGCTTACTATAATCATTTCACTCAAGTAGCTTTGATTTCATTTCATGCTTAAAAGTCCTTGCTGGCATAATTTGCTGCAATTAATATCAACAGTTTACTTGCTGCTTCTAATTAGATTAATGAGACCTTCCAGCTCTGCTTGCAGGAATATGATAGCACCCAGAGCAGGAGGAAAACCACATGTGGTGATATCAGCCCCTTCCCCCCTTTTGAAGGCAAAGATCAAAGACCTGAATGGTCAACAAAGAAAGAAGGGCCTGCTGAATAACAGGATATGCTAACCAAACAAAGTGAAGCAAGCAACCATTACTCAATATTAATGAATCCTGTGAGTTTTACTTAGCCTTTTATTTTTTTCTGCTCTCTTCTGGACCTTTGCCATTCCTTTGTCTGTTGGGACTGTAAAAGCTCAAATCATCTTTCTCACTGTGAACTGGTCTTGCAAAGATTTTTTTGTTGTTGAGTTCCTTGTTGATGCATCTTCAATAAACTCACCTTCTCACCAAAAACAAAACAAAACAATTAATTTGTTAGATTACTTATTTTCCCAGAGTATACTTAATATACAAACTCAGGTCAGGGCCTTGAACCCCGTACAGAATGAACTCAGAAAACAGGAAGGTGTAGAGGTCAGAGCATGGGGGAATCATTCTGGAAGTGGGACCCAGCACCTTAAACCCAGGTCTGGGGGACTCGAACCTCCATATTCACTTCCTAATTCACTTTTACTTTGGTGACACACTCACCCTGTCAGATGTCTGGACCTGGAATTGGAAATTGTTTCTCTCTTTGAAGCTTTAAGGGGTCAAGGGCCTGGAGTGCTGGCAGAGGAGATAAAAAACAAAACAAAACAAAACAAAAAAACAACTGTCAAGCCTCTAGACTAAAGGAGTCCACTGGCTGCAAAAGGCTCAATTACTATGCTTACTGTCCTGCCAGGGACCCAGAACTTTGGGCAACTGGACTCCTTATTTCCCAGGGACCTTGTCCCACCAGAGATACCAAATTGAAACCAAACCAAAGTGGGTTTCTTTTCATGATGTGCATTACAGTCCATCTGTGACATCAAGGTTTCAAAAAGAGGGTTTATCGCTCAGTGTGAAGCAGGAGACCAGATGGCCTATTGGCCCCAAAATCTGTTTTCCCAAGACCAAAGAGTTTAGGGGTTTTATGGATTCAAACAAGGGGAGATGGAATTACAACAGCAAATATAAACAGGGGTGAGACTAGTTCCATCATTTCAGGTATTAACTTTGAACTATTCTACAGTATACTAAAAGGAAAAAAAAAACATTTATATAATGATTCAGGGATTATAATAATTTGTTAATTCTTAATTTCTCAGTTACACTGTGTGGTAGTTAGATTCAGTCATCAACCTGGCTGGGTGAAGGCACCTAGTTCTGTTGCTGTGGACATGGGCCAATGGTACGTGAACCTCATCTGTGGCTCATCACATCTGCAGTCGGCTAGGAGGCGTGCCTGCTGCAATGAATGATGTTTGATTTAATTGTCTGGTGCTCAAATGAGAGACTCAATGTAGCACAGCCCAAGCAGCTCAGCATACCTCATCTCAGCACTCGCAGCTCAGCCCAGGCCTTTGGAGATGCAGAAAGAAATCACCCCAGGGAAAGTTGTTGGAACCCAGAGGCCTGGAGTGAAGGCCAGCACAGACCATCGTGTGCCTTCCCATGTAAGAAAGAACCCCAGATTAAAGTTAGCTGCCTTTCCTCTGAAGAATTAACAAAATAAATCCTCTTTTCAAAAAACCAATCTATCTCTGGTGTGTTGCATTCCAGCAGCTAGCGAATTAGAACACACTGTTTCCCCCTCTCTGTCCAAATACATCTGAAAGGATCAGTACTTGCCTCAAACACCACTCCAACTTGGCTCTCCATGCCTCATTTGGCCATTCTTAGACCTTGGCCTAATATCCTCCGTTTGTAGCCTCTGGCTCCTGTCCTACACTTCTTATTCCTTTGGCCAACTCTTCAATTTTAGAGCCTGTTACCAGGTCTCCTCATAACTATAAACCCCAAGCCTGAGCATGCATGACTCTCCTGTGAGAGTACTTCTTGGCAGTCTGTCAGCTTTGGAGCTTCTGAAAATGTCAACAAGACCACCCTCGAAGGCAAACATCCCGTCACAGGTACTCGCTGGTTTATACATTACCTTGCAAAACTACTTTTCAGGATAGTGATAGTTTTCTTTCCTTTCTACTACTCCTTTTAGCTTAGGTAAATGAAACTTGAGGAGAGGCAGAGGTAGTACTGAAACTAATGATTATGTTAATCAAAAACACCTCCTGCCTTCTGTAGGAAAAATGATACAATGAGCCCTTGAGTATAGGATTTCATCACCCGATCTCGACTCATGGTCAATCTTATCTATACGCCACTCGCATTTCCACCACATCCTCCATCAGAATTTCTAGAAGCAAGTCCAAGACATCAGTTCATCTGTAAATATTTCTGTTTGTATCTCTAACTAAAACTTTTTTTAAAAAAAACAAACACAAAAGGTAGATATCTTAATAAGGACTACCATTTGAAGCTAGGTATGTGACTTGAGCAAGTTATTTAATCTCTCTCTGCACCTCAAATTTCTCATCAGGTGACAATTTCTGCCTCTCAGGGGTTTTATGAAGATTAAATAGTGTAACAAAAATAAAATATCTATGTAATGCTTGCCACACTGTAGGCATTCAGGAACTATTAGTTAAAATTCTAACCCTTGTTCCACATACCTCCTCACTCTGTGAGGATATAGGAAGGATGATAAAAAAAGGATGTTTGCTGAACGCTTTAATTCATGAAAATGATCCCGAAAAAAAGAAAAAAGTTCTAAATGATGGCTCCAGGAATATACAACAGCTGGGAAGTAGAATAAAGGAGTATAAATGAAAGAGATCAAAATTAAAGGCTGAGAAGAGTAGAACCCAGTATTAAAAAGAAAATTGATGTGATGTTGTGTGACTATTCTGAGGAGTTTTCCTTTTCTCCTATGCACTCCAACAGATGTGTGCTGGGGCCCAGGTCAGGTTTTTCATGCAACAGACCTCTGACTGCTGGCAAGGCCACATCAGAGTAACCTTGGAGGCATGGCCCCTTGGTCTCCAGTGGGATGAGGGCTGGCCTGGGCTGCATGTTATCTAATCCGGCCTCTCTGTGGGAAGAAGAAGCTCTGCCTCTGAAGTTTCAACAAAGCTAATTAATGTTCACTCTGTTCTCAAGAAAATTCTATATCCCTAGTCATTACGTCAAGCGCCATCTCATGTACCGCACTGCCTTATCTAGATTTCTGTTGTTAAACAGTTTAAAATAAACTTGCTCTGGCTTTTCATGGTCATTGTGCTCAGTTAGGCAATGAAGCACCTAGCCCCCGCTTTCTCTTAACTCTGTGTTGTGTTTTTTCTCAATCTCCCACTGCCCCTTTGAACAGTTGCTTGAGCTGGACTTGGCAATTGGTGCCCAAACAGGGACCTGATGGGGACTCTTAAAGCGTAAAGTGAGGAGACGCTCGAGGGACATCCACTACAAATACTGCAAAGAGCTACAAAGAGCTGCAAAAATGTAAGGAGTGAATTGGAGGTATTTTAAGGTAGGTGTAAAACATGGGGCGTACAGGTTCAGCAGGAAGGAAACTATAAATCTATGATGTCCACTAGAGGGACAACATTTTCTCAGTCTCAGAAACTTTTCTTCATTATGCGCAGGATTGCTGCCCATGGTTTCCAGAAGAAGGTACAGTTAATTCTCAAACTTGGGCAAAAGCAGGAGAACAATTAAAAAGCAGATCTGACAATCTTGGTCCTAAACATACTCCTATATGTACTTTTACTTTGTGGATGTTAATTCGTGATCTGCTTTCTCCAAATCATGAACGTGTCAAAATGGTGCAATCAGTACAATTATCTTTATCCTCTGTTGCCATTTTTGACCCTCCTAATTCTACAACAGATGATAAAAAGGGGAAGGATGATAAGCCAGGAATAGATGATGCCCTTCCTCTGGCATCTCCTTTTCTTGCTCCGGCGTTTCCTGGTAGCCTTTAATGACTTATCCTGATTTGACCACACTATCTGTGAAGGAGACACCACCTGATTTATGTTATGATACGGCTCCCCTGAATGTGGGTCCGTCTCATCTGAGGCCGTAGCGACCCGGGGAAAAGCGTACTACTTTTTTAAATGAATATCCTGGCCCTTGTGTAGCTGCTCCTGTATTTCCCCCTTCTCCTCCTCTGGAGAAAGAATTCACTCCTTTAGAATGCACTTTACATGCAGCTAGGGAAAAAGGGGAAAATACAGTCAATTTTCAAATGTTTCCTATATTTGAAGGGCCTCATCCTCAGATCCAGGGTCAGGTTCAAAGATGCCATGAACCTACCCCATTTAAAACTTTAAAATTTTAGAATTAAAAAATGCCTGTGCCCAATATGGAGCAAAAGTGCCATTTTCTTTGGCCCTTTTAGACTCTCTGCTCTGTGGAAATCCCTTAGCTCCTAAAGATTGGGCTATTCTTGCCAAAGCCTGTCTAAATGGAGGAGACTATTTATTATGGAAATCTGATTGGTATGATAAATGTGAACAGGCTGATAGAAACAGGAGAAATAATATTCCCATAGCAGTGGAAATGTTAGTAGGGACTGGTCAACATGAACAGTTAAATCAGCAGCTTCAGTCTGAAATTCAATGTCATGAACAGTCTGCCCAAGCAGCGGTTATGACTTGGAGACATTTGTTTACTAGGGGAATAAAACTACAGATATTAGCAAGGTTAGACAGGGCCCAGAGCAACCATACGAAGACTTTGTTTCCAGACTTTTTCAACACATAAGCAGAATTGTAGAGGACCCTGAGGCAGGAGATGTTCTAGTCAAACAATTGGCCTTTGAAAATGCAAACAAAGCCTGTCAAGATGCTATGTGGCCTTGTGAGAAAACTGGAGCTATCTCAGACTATATCAGGCTATGTTCTGAAATTGGACCCTGTGCTGGTTTGAAAGGAAGTATGCCCCCTAAGAAAAGCCATGTTTTAATATAAATCCCATTTCATAAAGGTAGAATAATCTCTACTCAACGCTGTATGTTTGAAACTAATGAGATCATCTCCCTGGTTGATGTGATTTAGTCAAGAGTGGTTGTTAAATTGGATTAAGGGATGACATGTCTCCACCCATTTGAGTGGGTCTTGATTAGTTTCTGAAGTCCTATAAAAGAGGAAACATTTTGGAGAGAGAGATTCAGAGAGAGCAGAGAATGCTGCAGCACCACGAAGCAGAGCGTCCACCAGCCAGAGACCTTTGGAGATGAAGAAGGAAAATGCCTCCCGGGGAGCTTCATGAAACAGGAAGCCAGGAGAGAAAGCTAGCAGATGACGCCGTATTTGCCATGTACCCTTCCAGCTGGGAGAGAAGCCCTGACTGTGTTCGCCATGTGCCTTTCCAGATGAGAAAGAAACCTTGAACTTCATCGGCCTTCTTGAACCAAGGTATCTTTCCCTGGATGCCTTTGATTGGACATTTCTATAGACTTGTTTTAATTGGGACATTTTCTCGGCCTTAGAACTGTAAACTAGCAACTCATTAAATTCCCCTTTTTAAAAGCCATTCCGTTTCTGGTATATTGCATTCCAGCAGCTAGTAGACTAGAACAGACCCTCTTACACACAGGATATACCTTTAGCTGCAGTCTTGAAAGGGTCGCTGTCGTCTCATCGGCATCAGGGAGGGGAAAGTAAAAGAGCTTGTTTCAATTGTGGTAAACCAGGACATTTTGCTCGGGAATGCAAGGGTAAAGTTCCTGATCTTTGTCCTCGAAGTAGAAAAGGAAAACACTGGGCTAATGGGTGTCGATCTGGAAGTTCCTTCTCTGGTCAGCCTCTCCTCTTTGGCAGGGAAACTTGCAGAGGGGCGGGCCTCAGCCCCATCAAACAGCAGGGGCTGTAACAATAAATCCACTTGCAATGAGGCCAACTTACACCATGCCAAAGGGAGCCCCTCCTCTGGTGGACTCTCCATCAACCCCTGCACCACAGACCTTTTCTGTGCAGCCACTGGAAGCGTAGGATTGGATCTCAGTCCCTCCTCCTGAGTCGTACTGACCCCTCCAATGGGGCCTCAGGTGATTCCTACAGGAGTTTATGGCCCTATTCCAAAAGAAATACTTTAGGAAGGAGCAATATGTCTGCACGAGGTTTGCAAGTCTATCCAGGAGTTATAGATGCTGATTATGAGAGGGTAACTAAAGTAATAGCCCAAGCTATTTACAAAATTGTTCCGTTGCTAACTGATACCCATTTTGCTCAAATTGTTTTAGTTCCTCTTATCAAAACCTCAAATAAAATTCTGTCTCAAAGATAAAGAGGATCAAATGGTTTTGGATTTTCAAATTCAGCTTATTGGGCACAAATAATTAAATCAGAAAGGCCGGAATTGGAGCTCCTTATAGAAGGAAAGCCTTTCAGAGGCCTTTTGGACACTGGAGCTGATGTTTCAGTACTATCTGAACAATACTGGCCTTCTTCACGGCCCAAGGAAGAAATGGCTGCTGATTTACAAGGCATTGGAGCTGTCACTAACCCTAGTCAAAGCTCTAAACTTCTAAAATGGCAAGACCTGGATGGACAACAAGGATGGTTCCAACCATATATTCTTAAAGATATTCCTTTCAATGTATGAGGACAGGATGTGCTTGGAGGCATGGTGTATTACTCGTTAGTCCAAGCAATGCTGTCACAGCTCTGATGTTAAAACAAGGATTTATTCCTACCGAGGTCTAGGGAAACATTAACAAGGTCAACTCTATCCCATTCAGGTTTCGCAGAAATGTGATTGATCTGGCATCAGGTTTTCCTCTCCCTCTACTCCATTACAGCCTTTTTAGAGGCGGCCTTGATCAAAACCCCTACTCAAAGGACTGCTGATAAAATGACCCGGCTTTCAGACAGTCCAGTTTGGGTAGATCAATGACCGCTAAAAGGGGAAAAATTACAAGCAGCCCATGCCTTAGTAAAAGAACAATTATTATCAGGGCATGTAAAAGAAACTAACAGTCCTTGGAACTCTCCCATTTTTGTTATTAAAAAAAACCCAGGGAAGTGGAGATGACTTCAAGACCTTAGAGCAGTTAATGCAACTGCTCCAGTTGCATGAGGAACCATGGGGTCACAGTCAGGTCTGCCTCCACCAACCACGACACCTGGGGACTTTCATTTGATAATTACAGACTTTAAAGATACCTTTTATACCATTTCCTTGCATCCAGCAGACACTGAAAGATTTGCTTTTTTGGTGCCACAACTTAATTTTCAAGCTCCTGTTATAAGATATTGTTACAGATGTTGCCTCAGAACATGACTAATAGTCCAGTTTTATGTCAAAAATATGTGGCAGCTGCTGTTTTACCTATTAGAGAACAATTGCCAGATTCTTATATTATCCATTATATGGATGATATCTTGGTGCCATGCAGAGATCCAAATCAATTATTAATTATATTTGGGCATCTGGAAGAAAACTTGAAACATTCTCATTTATTGAAAGCACCTGAAAAGAGTCAAGAAAACAGCACCTTATAAATACTTATAGTATTTATAGTGGATGGCCAAAAAATTAAACCTCAAAGATTACAAATCAGGACCAATTGATTCTCTTTAATGACTTTCAGAAACTTTTGGGAGACATTAACTGGCTCCAGCCATCCTTCAAGTTAACTACTTCAGACTTAAGTCCTTTATTTGAAATTCTCAAGGGTGACATAGATCCCAGTTCTCCTTGACAGATTACCCCAGAGGCAAAAGCTCCCCCCACCGCCTCTCTCTCTCTCTCTCTCATTAATCAGACTATTCAATCAGCACAATTAACCCATGTGAATCCATAACATCCTTGTTTTTTAATTATTCTCAAAACTCCATATCTACCTACAGTGGTGTTATGGCAAATCCAAGGCTCTCTTGAATGGATTTATTTACAGCACATTCCGCATAAATCCTCATTACCTTGAGAATGTAGCCATCTTAATTGCAAAGAGCCGACACCACCTTGCACAGTTGAATAACAAAGAGCCTGATAAAACTATTGCACCTTATGATTCTCAACAACAATCTTGGCTTTGGGAAAATTCTGATCTCTGGCAGATTAGTCTAGCCAGCTATTCTAATAGTATTGATAATCATTACCCACCAGATAAACTACTCCAATTTTCTCAACATCGTAATTATATTTTTCCAAAAATTATTCGAACTCTCCCTGCTGCTTTAATAGTATTCACTGATGGCTCTCAAACAGCAGTAGGATTTTACAGTGCAAAAGACTCTCAAAAACAAAATGTGTCTGTTTCTCCTGCCCAGCAAGCTGAACTTTATGCTGTTTGCATGGCTTTAAATTATTTTCCTTCACGACCATTAAACATATATAGTGATAGTCAATACTTAGTACATGTTTTCACTTTTATTGAAACTACTACATTTGGTCGTACATCTTCACCTCAAATACTTACATTATTTACTACATTACAAAAGCTTCTACATGCCCGAACTTGTTCAGTGCTCATTGAACACATTCGTTCTCACACTCAATTGCCGGGGCCCCTTGCTGCTGGGAATGCTATGGTTGATCATATGTTAGCAAATGTCATTTTTATGGGAGCAAACAATTACAAAGCTGCTCAATATTCACATTCTAAATTTCATCAAAATTCTGAAGCATTAAGAAAGGAATTTAAAATTACTAAAGACCAAGTGTGGTGCATTGTAAAAAATTGTCATTCTTGCATTCCTTTTCAGTCAGTTCCTCATTTTGGAATTAATCCTTGTGGCTTGCAGCCTAACCAATTATGGCAAATGGATGTAACTCATTTTGCAGAACTTGGTCACATGCAATGGGTACATGTTACTATTGACACTTACTCTGCTTTCATTTTTGCTACCTGCCAACATGGGGAAAGCTCAAAACATGTTATTTCGCATTGCCTGGCTGCATTTCCCATTATGGGAAAACTGACAGCACTCAAGACTTATACAAGTCGCAGTTTTAAACAATTTTATATAAATTTTCATATCTCTCACACCACAGGAATTCCACATAATCCACAAGCCATTATTGAACAAGCCAGTATTGTATTATATAATTGTTATATATTATAACAATGTATATACAAACATTGTTCTATATTACAAGCCATTATTGAACAAGCTCATCGGTTCTCTAAAATCAGTGCTTGTAAAACAAAAAGGGGGAGAGTACCTTACCTCCCCTCAATGAAGATTAGCTTTAGCCCTTCATACTTTAAGTTTTTTAAATCTTAAAAGCTCCCTCACGCCAGCTGAAACTCACTTCCAGGGAACACTCACATGTCCCACGGCATCAGTACGGTAGACAGATTTACAGACACGTCACCGGAAAGGACCTGATCCTGCTTTCTTGTGGGGAAGAGGTTATATTTGTGTTTTTCCAGAAGATGCAGAGTGACCATTTTGGTTCCCAGAGCTGTGTGAGACGTGAGTCCGGAGCAGCAGACTGAGCCATTGATAACACGGACGAAGGAGACAGCGCTGACCACCCAGGAGCAGCAGAAACACCGCCGCCAGCTGACTAATACTTACATTACTTTTAGCCAAAAAATTTTAATGCTTTGTCCTGTATTTATATAAAGTATATATGTATAAACCAAATGTATTCCAAAATCACCATGGCTTGCATCGTGAACAGATCAGATTCTGAGGGCCGAATGTGAGGAAAAGATGCATTTGTGGAATCTGTTCTGCTCACCTGAGGCTGCCATTGCGTGACCTTGGTAAGAAAGTTAAAATGTGCACTCTAGCCGGGAGGACTGGCTGTCCTCCTGGAGGGAGGGGTACTTTGATAAAGACATTTCGGTCCCAGGAAACTCCTCTCTGTCCCTAGCCAGTTCCCAGAGGATGAAACTGGGCCCAGTCACATAATCTGATTGGAATTTGGCCACTCTTGAGTGAAGATATCATAAAAAATTCATGCTCTCTTAAATTTAAAAGTAATCAAACTAGTTATATTCAAGCTTGTGTGATTAATCCTTATGTTATTTTAGCAAGAACAATTGCTTTTAATTCATCCTCATCAGAAATATGATGTTCTAATTGTCAATTATTTACCTGTCTTAATTTTTCTATTTCTAAAAATCAAACTTTTCTTCTTTTGAGAAGGCGCCTTGGAGTATGGCTTCCTGTGACCCAAATTTGACCATGGAAATCTTCATGTTATATATACGTTTTATTCAAAGCCCTGTAATATGTGTTTAAATGCAGTAAAATGGTAATCTTGGGGATTATAGCCCTCACTACTACAGCTGCAATAGCTGGAGTGGCTATAACACAAAAAATTTAAACTGTACATTATGTGCAAAAATGGCATGAGAATGCAACAGCACTTGTTGTGCAATTGAAATATCACCCTGCTCAGCCCCAAAAAGATGACTGGACAGCCAAAGACAGGTAAGATTCCTCAGGGGAGGAACAACCTAAGACAGGCACCGTCACAAAGGGGCCATTGGGAAAAATTCGAAAAAGCCCCGAAAAATGGCTGGTTTAGCCAAAGACGAGTAACATTCCTCAAGGCAGGAATAACCTAAGACAGGCACAGCTGCAAAGGGGCCATCAGGAGAAAACTTGGGACTCTTCGTAAAGAATAAAAAAGGGGGAGATGTTGGGGCCCAGGTCAGGTTTTTCATGAAGCAGGCCTCTGACTGCTGGCAAGGCCACATCAGAGTAACCTTGGAGGCACAGCCCCTTGGTCTCCAGTGGGATGAGGGCTGGCCTGGGCTGCATGTTATCTAATCTGGCCTTACTGTGGGAAAGCTCTGCCTCTGCAGTTTTGAGCAGGTTAATTAATGTTCACTCTGTTCTCAAGAAAATTCTGTATCCCTAGTCATTACGTCAAGCGCCATCTCATGTACTGCACTGCCTTATCTAGATTTCTGTTGTTAAACAGTTTAAAATAAACTTGCGCTGGCTTCTCATGGTCATTGTGTTCAGTCAGGCAATGAAGCACCTAGCCCCCGCTTTCTCTTAACTCTGTGTTGTGTTTTTTCTCAATCGCCCACTGCCCTTTCTCACCCTGTTGGAACTGTTGTTTGAGCTGGACTCAGCAGATGTATATCATGGTATAATACAAAACTATGTATCTCAGATATAAAAGAAATATAAAAGCTTTCCTAGTTTCTTTTGTAGAATTTTTGAGAATTTTAGCCCCTAGACATATACAATAATTGTATCCCTACTTATTGTTTACATCATTCTGTATCTAAATATTGTTTGACTCTCATCTCCTATTCTGGAAAAGTATTTAGTAGGAGCTTGAATTAAATTTTGTGAGCATTATATTAAATAGATTTCCTTGCCAGATAAAACAATCTAAGCTGGCCCAAGTACGATTGTCAGCATCTTGATAATAGCACCGTAATAATATCAGACTGCAATAAAGGCGTATTTGCTTTCATTCTAAGAAATACATTGTGATGGAAATAAAAGAGATAAAATCCAGAGTCACAGTGAGAGTCAACATCTCGAATACATCTGCACTCAGTCGGAGGGTGTTGCATCATCAGGCTGATGAAGTGAGAGTTGCATTGAGACTTATGAGTAGAATATAAAAAGAACACTATGTTGATTACAGTCTCAGTCGTAAATATAGCAGTCTAATTAATTAAAGTTTTCCAAATCTTTAAAATTCAAATATAGAAAATCGATTTATGCATTATTTATTTATAGTACAAAATTTACTACTTTCCCCACTTAAGTTTCCCACTTAAATTTGTTTCTTACTTAAATTTGTAAAATGAAATAATTTTTCCTACAAAGCTTCTTCCACAATTAAAACAATTACATTTCAAAACTACATTCCAACTACAATTTGCAACAGTCAAGAGCAGCAAAAAGAAGAAAACCATTTCTTTCAAAAAACAAAATCACAAGGTACCAAGCATAAGTTGGATAATGTACACCCTTCATGCCCAACTCTTAAGAGCATGCCCTAAACAGGAAAAACAAAAACAAATCCCCCTCTTTTCTCTTATAGATGCTTTGACTGCATAGTTGATCGACTGAGATAAGGAGAAACAAAGAGCTTAAAGCTTTGCTGAGTAGAGAGATGGTAGTTCCAGATACATATGACTTGTACATAAGAGTCCTCATCTCTTATGTACAAGTAGGCCTGGGCATGACTGAAAAACTGGAGGATAAAAAATGGGGAAGGGAAACCACAGTGCAAAAATAATCAACCATTATATCTATTGTAGGCATAAAATTTGTTTCATTTAGAAAAATGTTTTTCTTCAATATGAATTTATTCATAAGTCATTCATCAAATATTATTGATAACCTATTATGTGCCAGGTATATTCTAGGTGCTGGGGGTACAATGTTAAAACAAAGTCCCTGCCCTCAAGCAGCTTAATTTCTAGTGGACACACAGACAATATCTAGGTATATAATTCAGCTAATGATAAGAGCTATGCAGGATGGACTATTTAAAATAGCACAGATATGCCCATTTTGATATCACACCTCCGTATACTCTCCTGTGCTTGCTCTCTTTCTTCCCTTCCTTGCTTCTCTTTCCTCTTTACTCCAACTTTCTTGACATTGAACTTCTCAATAGTATTAGCATATATCCTTTTTTTTCTTTGACAATTCCTGCATCAGGTTTATTTGTACAAATAGCACAGGAGGAGCCAGTCCCATGGACTTTGGTTGGCAGAGTCTGAAACCCTTGGCAATTCTTTAGAAGCAAGCTTCCTGAGGTTGGTGTGGGCAGTGTAGGCAAATCAACTGAGCTTGAGGCTACCACTCTTTGAAATCTTGGGCTTGACCTTCTCAGGCCTTTCAAGGCCTTGATGACCTCTGCACGCGCACTCATGGCCTTGGCATTGTGAGCCTGCATCTTCTTCAGGCCCTTCTTGTTATGCTTTTTGGCAAAGTGCATTTTCCTTAAGATCTTGGGGTCCACCCCCTTAAGAGATCCATACCTTCGTGATTGGGGCTTCTTGATGCCATTTCTGTGCCATTTCCTGGACTGGTTGTGTGGTGTGGTTCTTGGACTTGGCCATGTCTGCACCCTCACTTGCAGCTCCAGGAGTGCCTGGGACCAGAAAAGCAGCATATATGCTTTTGCTTGAGACTCTGGGCCCACACACTTTCTCTCCCAACTCCACAGGACCCCAATCAGACCTTAACTTATGTCATGCTTATGTGAGGCTTTTAGTTGCTGGATCATAGGGCGTTCCGGGCAATCAATGCTGGAGGAGATACTGATAAAGAAAAAGATGCTGACATACAGACTTGGGATTTGGGGCAGCAGCTATTTATTTACCTGTATGGAGGTAGAATATTTCACTATTATAAAAATTAATATAACCACAGTAAAGTATATTGGCTGAAAGTCAGCTCTGGTGCTATAAAAATAATAATAAAGCAGGCTAAGAGGATAGAGTAGGATGAGTTGACCGTACTTTCTGGGAAATAGAGTTTTCCTTGAGAAATGTGCATGTATATGTTTGCACCCATGGGCGCATTTGATACAACAGTTATCTGTTGGATGACAGAAAGCATGAGAGAAATCTGTTTTCCCTGTACTGAGAGATGGACTTTGATGGGGAATAACTGGGAACACCAAAGCCAACTTCAGACTCTTTCGATGACTCCTTCATGTTGTTCTGGACTGAATCAATTCATAACTTTGGATCCATAACACAATGACTCATTGTTTCTTATAGCTTGAACTGGTGTGAGGGAGAAATAGAGCCTAGTGTAAGGCCAAAACCTTGTGGGTGGGTGTTTTGTGTGTATGTGTCTTTAAGGGAAGAAAAGGTTGCTAGAAAGAGACCCTGGGAAACTCAGGAGTGCCCTTCCTTCTGTTTTTGATCCCTTGTATGCTCACTTTATTTTTGTTCGTGACCTCAGCTCTAGCTTATTTCCTTCATCCTGCTAATATGCCTGAGTCCCTTTCATTCTATACTAGAGTTTCCAAAGATCTTGACTACCCCTTAATTTACCAATTCCATTTTCTATGAAACTTCATATGCTATCTCCACTTCATCATCTGCCCTTTATTCTGCAATCCTCTAGAATATAGTTTAGTCTCCAGGCCTCTATGAAAACTTTTTTCTCAAAGTTTGCAATCAAGTCTAAAGACTTCTGTCTCATTTGCTCTACCTCATTTGAAAATGTTGACACCATCATCTCTTCCCATGATTTGTGAAACACAACTGTTCTTTTGATTCTCTTCCACCCCTTCTTCTCCTAGTTCCTTTGCCTCCTCTTACATGTAAGTGTCCCCACAGTTCCACAGAGATTTTCTCCTCTACCTTCTGCACCCACTATCTCGGTGGCTTCACCATCCCAGGAAACCACACTGAAAGCTTCCTTAACATCTTTTTAAAAAAATTTATTTATTAATAAAAAAAAATTAACAACAGACGAACTAAAACATTAACATGTGATCATTCCATTCTACATATATAATCAGTAATTCATAATATCATCACTTAGTTGCATATTCATCATTTCTTAGAACATTTGCATCCATTCAGAAAAAGAAATAAAACAAAAACAGAGAAAAAAAAAGATTATACATACTATACCCCTTACCCCTCGCTTTCATTGATCACTAGCATTTCAAACTAAATTTATTTTAACCTTTGTTCCTTCTATTATTTATTTTTATTCCATATGTTCTACTCGTCTGTTGACAAGGTAGACAAAAGGAGCATCAGACACAAGGTTTTCACAATCACACAGTCACATTGTGAAAGCTAAATCATTATTCAATCATCTTCAAGAACCATGACTACTGGAACACAGCTCTGCATTTTCAGGCAGTTCCCTCTAGCCTCTCCATTATTAACAGCATTTTTACCTCAGCCTAACCTGCTGTATTCAGTCACACATTGAGAGTACATGAGGAAAAATAAGGCAATTTCATGCATCCTTTCTTTTCCCATTGCTATACCTTTATTCAGTCCTCCTTTTGATATGCTTGGACTTTGTGGTAGCTTTAAATCAGTTTGGTCTGCCTGTATTTTCTTTTTTCCAGCCTCTTCTTTAAAAAAATCACCAGTGTTTTATTGTTTTAAAAAAAAGAACAAATCCTGAGCTCTCCTACTTTTATCTTCTGAGGGCTTTTACTTTAAAATGCTGGAGTTGTAACTGAGAATTTAGGATTATTCCTAAATAATGATTATGATGACTGAATCATTATAAATATCCCATTTTACTTTCTGAGATATTATAGTCGACAAAGGGAGATTCCTGAATTCTTTTAACTGTGTTTCAGCTGTCTTGATCTCTGATAATGATTGTAAACCCTTTGTCTTGTGTCCTTGATTGTAAAGCCTGGTACTCCCTTTATCCTTTTGTTTTGTTTTGTTTCACTTTACACACTTGTAAGGGCTAACCCCCTAATGCCAGTGGAGGAACTTGGACCAGCTCAGAACTGATGATTGGCTGGTTCCAGCACTGTTTCACTCCTTTCTATTTGTAAATTGTTTCTGCCTATACCTGCTATTGAAATGATAACCCGGTCTCTCTACCCTTCTACTTATAGTTGCTATTGAAGTTGTAGTGGCTTCATCTCCACTTGTTAGAATCCATAAAAACCTTGACCTTCCTAGGCTTGGGGAGACAGAATTTTAGGCCAGTAGGCCGTAGGGCCTCCTGCTTCACTCCAAGTAATACACTCTTTCTCTTTTTGAAACCCCAGCTATCTCAGAAATTGGTCATTTGAGCACACTGGGCAGAGAATCCATCACCTTTGTCCAGTATCTATTTGGTGAACCCCAGATGAGACCAACTGCTCCAAGTTCTGGGGCCCCGATAGAACAGGTAAGCATAGTAGCTGAGCCTTCCGTGGTCGCCAGGCATTCTTTAGCCTAGAGGCTCCAGCAGTCGGGTTTTTCTCTCTTACACAGACATTCCAGACCCTTTTAACGCCTTAAAAACCCTCGAAGGAAAGCATTTCCAGTTCCAAGTGCGGACATCTGACTGGGTGAGCAGGAGACCAAGGTCAAAGCGGGTCGGGAAGTAAATTCTGTGGTTTGAGTCCACTGGATCAAGGCTTGAAGGCCTGGGCCCCGCTTCCAGGATGACCCCCGTGCTCTGGCTTCTACACCTTCTGTTTTCTGGGCGCCGTTCTGCAGGGGGCTTGAGGCCCTGTCCTGAGGTTGTCTGTTGAGCACACTCCTGGAAAGTAAGTCACCCAACAATTAATTGATATTTAATGATATTAAGTATGCCTATTTAACTGTTAGCTGGTGTGTTACCTAGGTATACTAAGTGTTTAATGCCTGTTTAATTGTTAATTGATGAGTTTATTTATTAATTGGTGTATTACTTAAATTATAATAAGTGTCAAATATCTTTGAATTTGTTAGTTCATGTCTTACTGCATTTGTATTGGTCACATGTTCATAACTGGTTACTGATTATGGAAATTCTTTAAAATGGGAAACTTTAGGCTATATTGAAACATTGGAAAGATTTTAGTTATAAGCCTATGAGAAAAAAGGTTTATTTCTGTAACAAAATCTGGTCTTAATATGATTTAGAATCAGGAGAAACATGGTCTGAGAGTGGCTCTGTAGAACATAGTTCTGCAAAAGAGAACAGAAATGGGATGAGATGATGTATATTCATTCCTTTATTTGTTCCTCTTAGAAGTATTTCTGTGTTTCTGTTTCTTGCATGACTAAATTTCTATTTGTGTCTGTCTGTCTGTTCAATATATATTCTAATACCTCTGGATGGTAGTAGCAAGTTAACAAAAATTTCTCAAAGAGCTCTATTTCCATTGCATAAAAATAAGAACTTTAATATAAATATATAAATTAGTACTCCCGAAGTCCAAAAACAAAAGAAAAAGAAAAATCCATTGGCTAGCAGTGTTCAAAGCCTTGGTTTTTGTAATTACAATAAACAAACCTGGACATTAGAAAGAAATTGCCCCTAGAATTTCCTTAAGCTAAAAAAGGGCTGCCTCAGGGAAAAGGCAATTTTCCAATCGCCTGGGCCACAGATTTAAGTGAATCAAATCTAATAGTTGGAAATAATTATAGGAAGGGCTTAGGAACTCTCAGATCCAACTGCCCTCATTTAAAATCTTTAAAAACAAGCTCAGGGTGGTGCAACAGTGGCTCAGTGGCAGAATTCTCGCCTGCCTTGCTGGAGACCTGAGTTCATTCCTGGTGCCTGTTCGTGCAAAAACAAACAAACAAAAACAAGCTTAGAGAGGCAGGGCAAGATGGCGGTATAGGAAGGTATGGGATTTACTTAGTTCACTAGAGCAGCAAGTAAGGAGCCAGGAACTGTTAGGAACAAATGTTTGGGGGACATCGTGACCAGACACACATTGGACACCAGCCTGGAACAGGTGGAAGGGTCATGATCATGCAAAGAACTATAAGTAAAGCCCCAAACTCTGGAGGCTGCCCCTCCCCCACTAGCATGACAGGCTCGGTCCCAGACAGTTCCCCATGGGAAATAAAAGAAGCAGTCTCAGCTATGTTGTATTACAAAGTAAAAATATATGAGAGCAATGAAAGGGAGGAGTAAGGGGTATGGCATGTATGAATTTTTTTTCTGTTTCCTTTTTATTTCTTTTTCTGAGTTGATGCAAATGTTCTAAGAAATGATCATGATGAATATGCAACTATGTGATGATATTGTGAATTACTGATTATATACGTAGAACGGAGTGATCGTATGTTAAGAATGTTTGGGTTTGTTTGTTGTTATATTTTTAAAAATTTTAAAATTAATTTAAAAAATATGAGCGTAATAGGAAAAAAAAAAAGTGGTCTTTGCTGGGAGCGAGGGAGGGAAGCTCAGCCAAGCTCCAATTGCGGGGTTTTATTTTCAATTTTTTTTTTGCATGGGCAGGTACTGGGAATTGAACTCAGGTCTCTGGCACAGCAGGCGAGAACTCTGCCTGCTGAGCCACCATAGCCTGCCCCAATTGTGGTTTTAATTAACAAATTTGGCCTGCTGAATACAAGTTCCAAGCACAGTTAAACTGAGAGCAAGCAGGAAAAGAATCCCGAGGTCTTTACTGGCAGAGAAGAGGTGAGGCTGATGGAGAAAACAACAACAACAAAAAAGAAACCCTGAGACCTTTGGAGTCACTTGAGCTCAGAATACCAGAAAAAAGCTGTACCCCAAGAAAATGGCATATAGAGTCAGCTACTAACTCTGACTATAGACAGGAAAACCTTGGGGACTGGAGACTTCTTATATTCTTTTCTTCTCTTTTTTTAAACTACAAGTAACTCATTAGAGAAAGCTTCAAGCATTTTCAATTTTCAGCCCTGATTACAACAAAGGTGGAGTTAAGATAGGTCTGAGAAACAAAGTAAGGAGTCAAGTGAAGGAGATAATTCCTTAAGGGCTTATCTTCTCTGTTGTTTCTAGAAGCACTCTTTGGGCAGCACCAAAGGAAAAAACTTTGCAAAAGTTAGCTTTGCTGAAGGTCAAGTCAGAGAGAAACTTAAGACGCTTTCATAGCACAACCTTCTTTAGTAGAGCCATTTTAACTTTCTCTGAAAGTTGCTCTGTCAGCCATGAATTCAGTCCAGCACGCTTTAAAATTTTTGTCTTTTTTGTTTTCTTTAACATGATGTTCAGCTTGGTGTTGGCTAATCTTAATTTTTTTCCTACAAGTATTAAAATTAATTAAAGCAAGATGAAGTCTTTTCCCATGATTGTATCTGTTTTTATTGTGGCTTGTGCCTTTCTCAATTTTTAAAAAACATACCCCTTGCTCATTTCATCTATTTCACTCTCTTGGGAAGGTTAAAATATAGTATAAATTTATCCTGGCACTTTAGGTAACTTGAAGACAAATCTTACTCTTTATGGCTGCCTTCCAGCACCCCATCCCTTTTTTCAATACATACACTCTTACAGATTTTGTAATAACCAAGTAAAATTCTAGAAATAAATTGGAAAAAAAAACTTATGAGATGCAGCAAAGGTGGTGCTGAGAGGGAAATGTGTTGCCCTAAATGCCTATACATTTTAAAAGAAGAAATAACAAAAATTGAGGAACTAATTGCTTACCTGGAGGAACTGGAGAAAGAACAGCAAACTAACCCCAAAGAAGACAGAAGGAAATAAATAGAGATTAGAACAGAAATAAATAAAATTGAGAATATGAAAACAATAGAGAGAATCAATAAAATCAGAAGTTGATTCTTTAAGAAAATCAGTATAATCAATGGACCCGTAGCTAGGCTATATGAGAGAGAGAGAGAGAGAGAGAGAGAGAGAGAGAGAGAGAGAGAGAGAGAGAGAGAGAATGCAAATAAATAAATTCAGAAATAGGAGAGGGGCCATAATTACTGACTTCACAGAAATAAAGGAGGTAATGAGAGGATACCATGAGCAATTATAAACTAATAAACTATGCAATGTGGATGAAATGGACAACTTACCAGAAAAACATGAACACATTGACTCAAGAATATATAGATGATCTCAACAATCTAATCACGAGTAAAAAGACTAAATCAGTCATCAAGAAACTCCCCAAAAAGAAAAGTCAAGACCAGATGGCTTCACATGTGAATTCTACAAAGCATTCAAGAAAGAATTAGTACCAATCATGCTCAAACTCTTCAGAAAATTGAAGAGGAGGGAAAGCTACCTAACTCATTCTATAAAGCCAACATCACCCTAACTCCAAAGCCAAGTTACTATAAGAAAACAAAATTACAAACCAATCTCTTTAATGAATATAGATGCAAAAATCTTCAACAAAAGACTCACAAATCAAATCCAGCAGCATATTAAAAAAATTATACATCATGCCTGTGCTGGTTTGAAAGGATTCATGTACTCTAAAAAAGCCATGTTTTAATCCTAATCAATCCTGTGGGAGCAACCATTTATTTTAATCCCTATTCAGTACTGTATGTTGGAAACTTAATAAGATTATTTCCATGGAGATGTGACTCACCCAATGTGGGTATTAACTTTTCAATAGAGGGAGATGTGACTCCACTCATTCCACCATGGGTCTTGATTAGTTTACTGGAATCCTTTAAAAGAGGAAGCATTTTGGAGAAAGCTTCAGAATGATGGGAGAGATACAGGAGAACAATAACAGAGCCATGAGGCCCATGCAACTAGACCTGTGGAGGTGAAGGATGAAAACATCCTCTGGGAGAGCGTCATGAATCAAGAAGCCTGGAGAGAAAGCCAGCAGAGATTGTCATCTTCGCCATATGCCTTTCCAGTTGAGAGAGACCCTGAACTTCACTGGCCTTTCTTGAGTGAAGGTAACCTCTTGTTGGTCTTTAATTGGGACATTTTCTGCCTTAGAACTGTAAACTAGCAACTTATTAAATTCCTCTTTTTGAAAGCCATTCCATTTCTGGTGTATTGCATTCTGGCAGCTAGCAAACTAGAACAATAACCAAGTGGTATTTATTCCAAGTACACAAGGTTGGTTCAACACAAGAAAATCAATTAATGTAATATACCATATCAATACATCAACGTTAAAAAAAAAAACACATGATCATCTAAATTGATGCAGAAGAGGCATTTGACAAAATTCAATATCCATTCATAATGAAAACACTTCAAAGGATAGGAATAGAAGGGAACCCCCTCAATATGATAAACAGAATATATGAAAAATCCACAGCTAATAAATACTCACTGGGCAAAGACTGAAAATTTTTGCTCTAAGATCAGGAACTAGACAAGAATGCTTATTGTCACCATTGTTATTCAACATTGGGCTGGAAGTTCTGGTTAGAGCAATTGGGCAAGAAAAAGGAATAAAAGACATCCAAATTGGGGAAGAAGTAAAACTTCCCCTGTTTGCAGGTGACATGATACTTTATGCTGAAAATACCAAAATATCTAAACAAAGCTACTAGAGCTAATAAATGAGTACAGCACAATGGTAGCATTCAAGATCAACACCCAAACATCAATAATGTTTCTATGTGCTGGTAGAGCAATCTGAGGAGGAAATCAAGAAAAGAATTACATTTATAATAGCAACCAAAGTAATAAAATGTTTAGGGATAAATTTAAGCAAGGTCACAAATGACCTATAGACAGAGAACCACAAGAAATTGCTAAAAGAAATCAAAGAAGACCTAAATAAATGGAGGGCATACCATGTTCATGGATTAGAAGACTAAACATAGTTAATATGTCAATTCTACCCAAATATATTTATAGATTCAATGCAATATCAATTAAAATCCCAAGAACTCACTTTGCAGATACAGAAAAAGCAACAACCAAATTTATTTGGAAGGGCATGGTGCCCTGAATAGCTGAAAACATCTTGAGAAAGAAAAGAAGTGGGCAGTCTCACTACCTGACTTTAAAGCATATTACAAAGCTACAGTGGTCAAAACAGCATGGTATTGACATATAGATATACTGAGCAATGGAATCAAATTGAGTGTTCAGAAATAGATGCTCTCACCTATGGACAATTGATCTGTGATAAGGTGGTCAAGTCAGCTTAACTGCAACAGAGCAGCCTCTTCAATAAATGGTGCTTGGAGAACTGAATATCCTAGCCAAAAGAATGGAAGGAGACCCATATCTCACACCTTATACAAATATTAACTCAAAATGGATTAAAGAGGAGGACAGGGCAAGATGGTGGCTTACTGAGCTGTGGGATTTAGTTCGTCCTCCACAGCAGCTAGTAAATAGCCAGGAACAGTACAAAACATCTGCAGGGGCTACAACAGTGACAGGACACACAGTGTACACCAGTCTGGACTAGGCAGGCCTGCTGAAAACCCAGAGAGAACTATAAGTCCCCCAAGCCATGGAAACTGGCTCCCCTCTCCCACAGGCATGGCAGGCTGCATTCCCTGAGAGGAAGGGAAATGGACTTTACTAGCAGCCAGGGCTTAATTCAACCAAGCTCCACTTGCGGAATTAATTAACAAATTCTGACTACTGAAAATAGGTGCCCAGCACAGATAAACCTGGAATAAGCACAAAAGGTACTAGGAGTTTTTGTTCCAGCAGAAAAGGGTGGGGCTGATGGAAAAAACAAACGGAACAAAACAGAGCCTATTTTAGTCAGACAGCACAAAATACTGCAAAAAGGCTGGACCCCAAGAAAAGGGGACACATAGATCCTGTAGATACATAGAGCCACATACCAACTTAAGTTTTTGATTGACAAACCTGAGAAGCACAGGCTCAGCTCTGAAAGAGGATTTTTTTTTTCTACTTCTTAACAACTTATTAGATAGAACTAGAAGTCTTCTGAGGCTCCAGCAGTGCCCCAAGCAAGGATGGAATTAAATTTCTCTGAGAGACAAAATAACTAGCCAGGTGAAAGTAATTAATTCCCTAAAGATTGTATCTTCTCCAAGAGAATGGTGGGGCCCATCTCAAGTGGAATTCTTCTTTCAAGGAATTTAGGCCCCAGGGTCTGGAAAACTGAAGCAATTCCACTAGCCTACCATCTCACCTCTTTCTCAACCACATTCCCAACGGGGAATTAAGGGCACCACATCACTCCATGCTGGTGGAAGTGATGGGTAGAAAAGCACCACATGCTGGGTAGGATAGGAAAAGTGCAAAGTCTAGAGGCTTCTTAGGAAACTCTGACAACCTGCAGGGTCTCACCTTCAGGGAAAACTAATTCTAGGCCAGTCCGATCTAGGAAAAATTTGGCTGGGGCTTAGAATATCTGAGGAGATCCTCCTCCTCCTCCTCCTCAAAAATATAGGGCTCTAGATAGGCAGGGCAAGAAACGGAAAAATTATGACCAGTTAAACACAACTTATGCTAGAGTCTAGAATAAGTTGAACTGAATGTTAAAGAACAGATAGAGAACAAAGCCATCCAGCAAGAAAATCCTAGGTAAAATAGTGAAAACAACCTCCAGAATAAACTAGTTAAGGAGATCAAATGCCCAGATGCCAGAAAAAATAATGAGTAATACTAGGAAAATCGAAGATATGGCCCAGTTGATGGAAGAAAACAACAATTTAAATGAGATACAGGAGTTGAAAGAACTAATTCAGGATGTTCCAAGAGATGTGGAAAATCTCATCAAAAATCAAATCAAATGCTTAGAGAACTGGATATCCATATGTAAAAGAATGAAAGAGGATCCATATCTCACACCTTATAAAAAAATTAACTCAAAATGGATCAAAGACCTAAACATTAGAGCTAAGACCATAAAACTTTTAAAGAAAATGTAGGGAAATATCTTATAAAACTTGTAATACGAGGCGGTTTCCTAGATCTTGCACCCAAAGCATGAGCCTTGAAGAAAGAAATAGATAAATGGGAGCTTCTTACAATTAAACAGCTTTGTGCATCAAAGAACTTTGTCAAGAAAGTAAAAATGGGGCGGGCCACAGTGGCTCAGCAGGCAGAGTTCTTGCCTGCCATGCCAGAGACCTGGGTTCGATTCCTGGTGCCTGCCCATGCAAAAAACATTAAAAATGCACCACGAATTGCTGCATTGCTACACTTAGTTACTGTGGAGCTAGTTGTCATATGGTGTGTCATGGGAATGCAGGTTCAGGCACATCAGAAACTTTCAGTAAA
>PVIY010020518.1:0-29874 GCA_004026745.1 Myrmecophaga tridactyla
AGGGGGAAGGGGTGGGGCACAGGGGCAGAATACTCTGTGGTAGAAGTAGAGGCAGGGTACAGCAGGGGGCAAGTCACAGGGGAGGTGCGGATGTGTAAGTGGTTGGGTTATGGGTGCATGGGTGTCAGGGAGTGGGGTAATGGTGTGTAGAGTGCAGTTGGAGGGGTGTAGTGGGGCAGGGTACAGGTGTGGTGAGTGGAGTGTGGTTGCACGCAGGGGAGGGGCACAGGCAGTGGGAGGGTGGTCATGGGGCATAGCACAGGGATGGTGCATGGGGATGAGGGCCACAGGCTGTGTTAGGGTGGGACATGGTTGCACACTTGTGTAGGGCATGGGTGGGGGCAGGATGCATGGATGCCTGGGTATGGGGTGGTCATGTGGCATGCTGTGGCTTGCTTCCTCATGCTTGCTGCTTTGTCTGCGAACTCCCAAGGGCTCTGGGCCTCCACTTGGGAATGGGTGCATTAGACTCTGTGCCCTAGTTGGATTGTCTCTATGAGCAAGGAAAGTTAGTTTATTGGCTTCTGGGTTCCTCAGTGGAGCTCTGGACTGTATAGCTGAGGGGGATGGTATTCAAAGCTAGCTGCAGTGACTGGCACTTTCCCAGTTGTGGCCTCTTGTCCCCAGTGAAGTTCCATGGAGCCACCTCACCTGGTTCTCTGCATCTCAGTTCCTTTTCCATCGAGGACCTTCCTATGTAGTGTAGAACACTCTCTCAGGTCATTTGCCCTCTGAAACCACTGTCCCAGTCTTTTTTCTGTCAGTTCTCTAGTTGTTCCTTGGAGCAGGGTTGAACTCAGCCTGTCCTATTCTGCCATCTTCCAAAAATAATCTCTTAATTCAGCCTAACAGCTATCATGTTAGTTTGGGTAACTAACTCACATCATAGTCCTATGTTATAAGCCTCCAAAATTACAATATTCAGATACTACTTCCTTATTGCTTTTGACCACCTTTATCCATTCCATATATTCCCTTGTATCCTTTCTAGAGAAAGACATTTCTATTTGCCCTTTATTCTAAAACAAGTCTTACATTTGGGGTTATGTTTTATCCTGTTGGAGATATGGGACATTCAACTAATCAGAGCTTCTGAAAGATATACATACCTAGTATGGTTGTTTTAGTTTGCTAAATATGCTGGAATGCAACACACCTGAGATGGATTGGCTTTTCTTTTTTCTTTTGCATGGGCAGGCACCAGGAATTGAACCCAGGTCTCTGGCATGGCAGGCGAAAATTCTGCCACTGAACACCATTGCACTGTCCTGGATTGGCTTTTAAAAAGGGGATTTATTTAGTTACAAACTTAAAGTTCCTCAAAGGAAAGACAGGTAGCTTTCATTTAAGTTTTTCTGTTACCTGGGAAGTTATACGGCAACATCTGCTGGCTTTCTCTCCTGGCTTATGGGTTCCAGTGGCTTTCCCCAGTTTGTGTCCTTTCTGCATCTCCAAATGTCTGGGTCTGAGCTGGCTCTGAGCTGAGTTGTGCTGAGCTTTGCTTAGCTCCTCAGCATTCTTCTGACTTCTCTCTTTTAGGCTTTCAGCTAAGTAAATTAAACATCACTCACTGTGGAAGGTATCCCCCTTAGCCAGACTACAAATGTAATCAGCCATAGATGAATTTCATGTACAGATGATTTTAAGTCCATAGCAACAGAACAACTGGGCACCATCACCTGGCCAAGTTGACACCGGAACCTAACTACTACAATGGTAAAATTGTTTCATGGCACAGAGATTAAGAAACAAAATCTAAGTATCATATTTTATATTTTTAATTGAGGATCTATGTCCAGGGCATTAATTCAAATACTGTTCAGAATATATTTCAAGGGTACTTCTAATGGGCTGATCCAGTCCCTTCTTAATTTATTACAGGTGAAAAATATTATATGGAACTTTATTTTTATATATGATGAGCGTACTTGGTATTAAGATGGAAGGCAAGTTACTAAGGCTTAATAAAATGTATATCAGTGAAGTAAAATTAAATACACCAGAACCTTCAGTATTCTGCTACAAAACCTAATTGTCATGCGATGTATGGAAATCCTGCCAAATCCCTACAACTCACATGCCCAAATTTTAGTTCTTAATGCCCATGAAGATAAGTTTTTACAGGGACATCAACAATGGCAAGGCACATGGTGGCATCTCCCTGTCTCTTCCTTCTTTTCCATGTTCCATTTCAGCTTCTTGCTTCCTTGTGGCTTTCTATTCCTCTCTGAATTTCATTGTGCTTATATAGAACTCCAGTAGTAGGACCAAGATCTATCCTGTTTGAGATGGGTCACACTTTAAGTGAATTAGTTTCTTCAAAAGGTCCTACTTAGAATCCCACAGGAATGGATTAAATTTATTTATGTGGTATACGTACAGTTTCAAACTACCACATTTCACCCTCTGGACCCGCAAAAGACATGTTCTTTTTAAATGCAAATGCATTCATTCCATCACAGTATACAAAGCCATTATAAATATTTCAGAAACAATTCTTAGTACAGTCTCATCAAAATCACTTACAAGTGCTGTCTGTTCTGGGGCACAGTTCCCCTGTACCTGTGGACCTGTGATACCTCGAGAACAAGTTATTTACTTCCAATATACGGTAGAGGGACAGGCATAGGATAAGCATTCCCATTCCTATAGAGAGAAATTGGAAGGAAAACAGGGGTTAATGTTTCCAAATAATTCCAAAACCCAGCAGAGCATACTCCATTAGATTTCAAGGTCTGAGAGTGATCAATGCAATGATATTTTGTCCTCCATGCCTAATGGAGCAGCAGTCCCACCCTTTCCAAGCACTTGCCAAGAGGCCATGCTCTTCTCAAATACTGGCATAAAGGTTTTACCCTTGCAGAACATTAGAGTGGTGGCTAGACTCTCTCCAGTCCCCAGGACACAGTCTTCACCATCTCCAAGCATTGGGATGGCAGCATTCCTCCTGAACAATGGGGTAAAAGGCCTGTCTCTCCAAGTACTGGGGCAGACTCATCCTCTCCATACACATGGGTGAAGATATCTTAGTCCAAGAAGATATCTCCAGTCCAGACCTCAGCTTCCATGATTCTGCCCTTGAAGTGATTTTCCCTTCATTTTGTCCCTTCTCTGTCTCTTGTAGTCCAGGCTGCCAGTGGTTCTGTTCATAGAAATTATGCAAGAAATTTGTCAGTTTTGCAGGTAGTAGATAATGGTCCAAACCATCTGACAGTAGAACTTGCCATAGATATTTCCTAGATAACTGTACCACCAATCCTAACTTGCACCGAAATGGCTGACTAGATCTGTGTTCAGTTAAACCTTTACATGGAGCACTATTCTCTAGGGGCTTATTTTCCAGAAGCTCAGAATTTTCCAGACCATCAATTTCTGGCTTCTTTGTGCCTAGAAATTCGGTTATCAGCTTATATTTCTCATCTTACATTTATTTTAAACTGCAAGGAGAAACCAGGCACTATTCACATTTAGCTTGGAAATTTCTTATGTTAAATATTCAAGTCCATCATTTTCATATTCTGCTTTACATCTGACATGGAACACAATTTCACCAAGTTCTCTGTCACTTTAAAACAAGGATCAACTTTTCTCCAGTTTCCAATAACACATCCATCATTTTCTTCTAAGCCTTCATTAGAAGCATCCTTAGCATCCATCTTTTTACCAAGAATCTCTTAAAAGAAGTCTAAGCTTTTTCTATTAAGCACCTTATTATTCTTCCAGTCTCTACCATTGCCCAATTCCAGAGCCATTTCCACACTTTTGGTATTCACAGTAGCAGGATCCCACTTTCCTGGTGCCAAATTGTTTTTCGTTTCCTAGAGGGGCTGCTAAAGCAAGTACAATGCAATGGGTTGGATTAAACAATGGGAATTTATTTACTCAGGGTTTTGAGGACAGGAAAATGTCCAAATCAAAGCATCATCAAAGCAATGCTTTCTTCTCAAAGACTGGCATTTTGGGGCTGGCTGCCAGCAATCCTTGGTTCCTCTGTCACATGGCAAGGCACGTGGCATTGTCTCCAGGTCACTTCCTTCTCTTCCAGGTTATGGTTCAGTTTCTTGTTTCTTGAAGCTTTCTCTCTCTCTCTCTGTATTCATTCTCTTTATAAAAGACACCAGTAGTAGGATTAAGACACATCCTGATTGAGGTTGGTCACACTTACCTGAAATAGCCTCATCAAAATGTCCTATATGCAATGGGTTCACACCCACAGAAATGGATTACATTTAAGAACATGTTTTTCTGGGATACATACAGCTTCAAACTACCACACTGTTATAATTATAATTCTTAGAGAGTTGAGACAATGTAACAAGAACAGGATACTATAAAAAGAATATTGAAAAGAGGGTGGTGCAATGATGGCTTAGTGGCAGAATTCTCGCCTGCCATGCCAGAGACCCGGGTTCAATTCCCAGTGCATGCCTGTGAAGAAAAAAAGAATATTGAAAAGAGATTTTAGAAATAAAAAATAAATGATACCACAGTTTAAAAATCTAACAGGGGATTTAGAAGATAAAGTTGAAGAAATCCTCTTTTTTTATTAAACATACCAACATACAAACACAAACATTCTTACCATATGATCATTCCTTTCTTCATATATAATCAGTAACTCACAATATCATCACATAGTTGTATATTCTTCATCATGATCATTTCTTAGAACATTTGCATCAATTCAGAAAAAGAAATAAAAAGGAAACAGAAAAAAAATTCATAATACCATTCCCCTTACCCTTCCCTTTTATTAATCACTAGCATTTCAATCTACTAAATTTATTTTAGCATTTGTTCCCTCTATTATTTATTTTTAATCCATATGTTTTACTCATCTGTCAATAAGGTAGATAAAAGGAGCATCAGACACAAGGTTTTCACAATCACACATTCACACTGTGAAAGCTGTATCATTATACGATCATCTTCAAGAAAATGGCTACTGGAACACAGCTCTACATTTTCAGGCAGTTCCCTCCAGCCTCTCCATTACATCTTAACCAAAAAGGTGATATCTATATTATGCATAAGAATAACCTCCAGGATAACCTCTAGACTCTGTTTGGACTCTCTCAGCCATTGATACTTTATTTTGTCTCATTTTGCTCTTCCCCCTTTTGGGTAAGAAGGTTTTCTCAATCCCTTGATGCTGAGTCTAGATCATTCTAGGAAGAAATCCTCTTTTTAAGTAGAATAATATTGACAACAAAGGAAATGTAAAATAGGAGAAAGCATAAAGAGAGTAAGAGGCATAATCATGGAGTCCAATAATTGAATATTTGGAAAAGGAAAGAACAGAGAAATTCTCAGAGAAATAATTTTGAAATTTTCCTGGGATTGAAGGGTTTGAGTTCAAGATTAGGAAGCCCCAACAAATGGCTGATCAGTGTTTGAGAAAAGTCCTATGCCTATACACATCATCATGAAATCTGAAGAAACTATCCATATATGCTTTCTATGAAAATTGAAACTTTTAACATTCCCAAAAGAAAGTAGAAGAGTTTCTTACAAAATTAGAGTAAGGAAGAGTTTCTTAAAAAATACAAGGCAGGAAAAAGAAAACAGAGGAAAAGATCAATAAATTTAAATATATCAAAATTTTAAAATTCTTTTCATTGAAAGCCACCATTAAAAAACTTCAAAAGATAAGCCATAAACAATGAGAAAACATTTCAAAGCATATAGTGCACAAGGAACTATCTTGAATATATAAAGAACTACAGCAGCTTATTTAGAAAAATTCAACACCCCCGCCCCTACCCTGACACACACATATGCTGCCATCATATAGGCATAGACAAATAGAACAGGCAATAAATGAAATAGAAACTACCAAATGACCAAATAACAAATGAAAACAAGTATTTTCTACCCCACTAATAGTCTAAGGAATAAAAAATTAAACCTTGGTAGGATTATATTTGCAATTTTTAAAAACTACAATAAAACGAAATATTTCAGGTATATCGGGAATTGGAAACCTTATTCTCTACTTCAGGAGTATAAACTGGTCTTGCTGGTTTTGAGAATAATTAGATAATTTCCAATAAAAATAAAAATGCAAAGTATCTTTGACCCATGAATTTTAGTTCTAGAATATGTTGGTGCATGTTTACAAGTACATGTGCAAAAGTGTTTAGTATAACACCATTTGTAATAGTGTAAATTTGGAGACAATCTAACTATCATGAGTAGGAAAATGAATAAATAATTGTGTGAGGGAATGTAATTCAATGTTTATACAAAAGTGAAAATAAATTTTAAAAGTCTGATGTTATCAAAATGAATAAATTTCCAAAATATAGTGAGATGAAAAGCAGTTTTTAGATGGTATTTCACTATGCTAACATTTTTAAATGATTTAAAAATATTAAAAACAGTACTAAATATGCTTAGTGATACACATATGGAAAAATACATTGAATTCATGGGCACAACAAAGAACAATTTTGAGATAGAGGCAGGAAGAACAAGGGAGGCTTACAAACTTTCAACTCTTTAATATTTTGTTCTTAGGCTGGCAGTTGAGTATGTAGGTGTTCATTGTGTGTTTTTCTTTTCGTTTTTTTTAACTTTTTTTTTTACTCTTGTATTTATATATAAAAGTAAAGAAAGAAAAAGCAGTGATTTTCAAAGCATACTTCAACAAGTAGATACAGAACAGATTTCAGAGTTTGTGATGGACTACCATTCCATTATTTCAGATTTTTCCTTTTCCTCTCACTGTGGTGAGAGTAGATCAGACATTAAGGTGTACTATTTTCCTGGCTATGTATTGGGAAACTACTTCTGATTATCTTTGCTGGTTGTAATACAATAATACAATAAAACATTTTTAGATATATCTGTTACCAGGGATTCTGTTGAGTTGCTGTAATAAAGATATGATATCCAAAATCACAGTTGTAAGTGGTGCTATCATGCAGTGTTTGTTATAGTCCACAGTTATTATCCATAAGCTTTCTTGTTTTTTCATTAGCCAAATGGACAAGTTAAATAGTTATGTGGTCGCCATCATCACCCCTGATTCTTTATGTCTTGATTATAACACAAATTTCTGTAATATCCAAGGCATGTGAACTTAATTTTGGTTTACTGTCTTGCTTGGGGAGGATTGATAGTTCTACCATAATAGTTCTTAATCTTCAGATCAGAGAATATATGTGGGGATTCTGAGTGTTTCTAAATATGTACTGGGGTAATGACCTTTATAAATTCTACTTTGACCTATACTATGGTGGAATTTGTGGTCTTTGGAGATTGGCATTAGTTTTAAGTCAGTATCTATAAAACACAAAAAAAGTATTTCCCATTCACCAGTGTTAGTTACCTTGGTAAATGATCTCAGGTTCCTCTGAGGTAAGGCTTGGAGAAAGGATCATGAAATACATCTATTACTTCATTGCTTCTCTAGAAATTTGGCTTCCCCTCAACTGAGGAGCCCAAGTTTGTGAATTAGTTTAAGTCAAGATACTGAGTAAGTGTTTGTGAATAATCACTGTGGCAGGTTGTCTCACGTGTCTGCAGCCAGATGAAGATAGGCATATATTTTTAATTACCATTGAGACCAGGGAATCCAAATTTTTTTTTTTTCAGGAAGTAGGTTTTATTAGTCTGTGGCCATAGGGCTCAGCTGAGTAGCCTCTGAAAGTCAGCCCTGATGAGGGGCTGATATAAGATATTTATGGACAGGATGGCTGGTAGCATTTTCCTAATATGGTAACTGGCTATCCTTGAGGGAAGTGATTGGCTGCTCGCTGGTGGCCAGAACCAGGAAGGGTTGAAAAAACTGAGTTTACAGATGCGGATGTGCGGTTACAAGGGCGGGGGAGGGGCCTGCTTGCTGCCAGGAACTTGCTTGCTACCTTACTTCCTTTGATGCTTGCTCATGCTAGTGAGCAATTGCATCACTTACATCTCATCTTCCTGTTATGATAGGTACTGGTATTTCCACACCACCAGGACCTGGGCCGTTGTTTTCTTTTCAACCAGAGCCTCTATGTGGTGTGCCACAGACTGCCTATCAGGAGTGGTCTGATTTTTTTTCCGTTTCTGGTATATTGCATTCCGGCAGCTAGCAAACCAGAAAAATATATATATGTATGTGTGAGTTTTTCTTACACTGTAAGAAAATCTTCTTACACTGGCTGATCTATGGGAAAAATATGATTTAAATTTTAAAAGCATCACTTTGTGAATTGCAGTCACTCCCCCCCGCCCACCTTTGATAGCTTTTTTTACAAGAATATTTTCTTTGATAAATCTTCACATACATATATTGTATACATGGTATACAATTAATGGCTTACAATATCATCACACATGCATGGTTTATATTCATCACCATGATAATTTTTTAGAACATTTGCATTACTCCAGAAAAACAAATTTAAAAAAAACCCTGATACATACCATAACCCTTACTCCTTCCTCTCATTGATCACTAGTATTTCCATCTACCCAATTTATTTTACCCTTTTCACCCCTATTATTTATTTATTCTTTATCCATATTTTTACTCATCTGTCCATACCCTGAATAAAAGGAACAACAGACACTGGTTTTCACAATCCCACAGTCACATGTAAAAGTTATATCTTTATACAGTCTACTTCAAGAATCAAAGCTACTAGAACACAGCTCAACAATTTCAGATACTTCCCACCAGCCACTCAAATACACCATAAACTAAAAGGGGATGTCTATATAATTCATAAGAATAACCTGTAGGATAACTTCTTGACTCAAATCTCTCAGCCACGGAAACTTTATTTTGTCTCATTTCTCTCCTCCCCCTTTCAAGGCTTTCTCAATCCTTTGATTGCCAGGGAGATTTATACACCTGGGAGTCATATCACATATAAGGAGGAGGGCAGTGAGTTCACCTGCTGAGTTGGCTTAGCAAGAGGCCACATCTGACCAACAAAAGAAGTTTTCTGGGGATGACTCTTAAGTATAATTTTAAGTAGGCTGAGCTTATCTTTTGCAGGAATAAGTTTCATAGGGGTGCGTGCCAAGATTGAGGGCTCAGCCTATTGATGATTTCCTCCACTGCTAGTGAGAATATCAGAAATTTTCCAAATGGGGAAGTTGAATATTTCCTCCTTTCTCCCCAGTCCCACAAGGAAATTTGTTAATACTTCTTTATTCACTGTCCAAATTACTCTGGGATATATCAGGGCATCTAACCTGGACAAGCCAACAAGATCTCACATTCTATTCAAGATTCCATGTACTTACGGTGTTCAACTAAACTGACCATACAAGTTAAATTAGGTAATATACTACCCAAACTATAAATTTTGCACCAAATGAACATCTTTCCCTTTAGTCTCACACAGAAGTTGAAGTTTTAAAATATGGATCATATCATCCTTTACCCTATATTCTGATTTACCCTAGTCCTATCCAGATCAACTTCTGTCATATCTCTACTCAAAGCCTGATCTCTTTTTCAACAGTTCCTGCATGGGGTACTGCTGACTTTCATAGTTTCAGAGCCCTAACTCTGAGTCTCAGGTGTCACATAAATACCCAAAGTTTCTGGGAACAACCAGGTGATAAACAAAAAGCTCAGTATCTTAGAATTTAGAAATAACAGTTATAACTTCTGAACATATGTGACTACTGTAAGAGCTTACAATCTAGGATCCTTTACAATAGCCCCAACCTGATAACCCATGTTCTTGACTTCAGTTCACGAGTTTTTATACTAGAGTTAGTCCACATGATTGAGCATAATTTTAATATGCTTAATTTTTGATATTTGTCTTTTTATTCCTGGCATTTCAATTCAGCATACAGTCCTTAAGGTTCATACATCTAGTTGCATGCCTCACAACTTCATTTCTTCTTGCAGCCACTCAGAAAACCATTGCATGTTTATACCACAGTTCCTCCTTCCATTCCTCAGTCACTGTACCCTTAGGCCACATCCCTCCATTGTAGATCATGAACTGTGCCACCAGAAACACCAGTGTGCAAATGTCCATTCATGTCTCCACACTCAGTTGCTCTAGGTATATACTGAGCAACGGGTTTCAGGATCATATGGCAATCCCACCCCAGCCTCCAGTGAAACTACCACACTGTACCTCTTAGTTTCCCTGTCGACACTGAATAGTACATCTCTTTCTCTACTTTTTCTCTAGCATTTGTTTCTCTCTGTTCATTTTTTAAACTTTTTTTGATTGTATAATATAACATACATACAAAGCAAAGAAAGAAAAAAAGCAATAGTTTTCAAAGCACTCTTCAACAATTACACAGGACAGATCCCAGAGTTTGTCGTGGACTACCATACGATTTTCTCAGATTTTTCCTTCTTGCTGCTCCAGAATATAGGAGGCTAGAAAGCATAAATATTTTTTATCATCGCAATCAACTTTTTTCTTTTTTGTGAAAAATAACATATATACAAAAAAAAAGCAATACATTTCAAAGCATAGTACCACAATTAGTTGTGGAACATATCTCAGAGTTTGGCATGGGTTATGTTCTAGTTTGCTAGCTGCCAGAATGTAATATAGCAGAAACAGAATGGCTTTTAAAAATGGGAATTTAATAAGTTGCTTGTCATTCTGCTCTGCTCTCTCTGAATCGCTCTTTGTCCAAAATGTTTCATCTTATATAGGATTCCAGTAAACTAATCAAGACCCACTCAAATGGGTGGAGACTACGCCTCCACCTAATCCAGCTTAACAACTGCTTTTGATTAAATCACATCTCCAGGGAAATGATCTAATTACAGTTCCAAGCTTACAATATTGAATAGGGATTAGAAGAAACGGCTGCCTTTACAAAATGGGATTAGGATTAAAACATGTTTTTTCTAGGGTACGTACGTCATTTCAAACCAGCACAGATTACAGTTCCACAGTCTTAGGTTTTTACTTCCAGCTGCTGTCAGATACTGGAGACTAAAAGAGATATCAATTTAATTCAGAAATAATATTCATTTGTTAAATCCTATCTTCTCTGTATAACTCCACTCTGTATAACTCCATGATCTTTCTGTCCCTCTCTTTGTGGGTGTTTGAGCTATGGCCACTCTAACTTTTTCATGTTGGAAGTGTCTGTCAATAATATGGGGTAGGGAGATGGAACTATCTGATATTCTGGAGAGGCGGGGCCCCCTAAGTTTCAGGACTTATCTGGTCCAGGGACCCATCTGGAGGTTGTAGGTTTCTGGAAAGTTATTCTAGTGCCTGGAACCCTTGTGGAATCTAATATATTACTCTACATGTTCTTTAGGATTGACTGGAAGGTCCTGGTTGGGGGTTGGCAGGTTATGATAGGTAGCAATGTCTAACTGAAGCTTGCATAAGAGCAACCTCTAGAGTAGCCTCTGACTCTATTTGAACTCTCTCTCTACCACTGATACTTATTATTTATACTTCTTTTCCCCCTTTTGTTCAGGATGGAATTGTTGATCCCATGGTGCCAGGGCCAGACTCATCCCTGGGAGTCATCTCCCATGCTTCCAGGAAGACTTTCACCTCTGGATGTCATGTCCCATGTAGAGGGCAGGGCAATGATTTCATTTGCAGAGTTGGGCATATAGAGAGTGAGGCCATAACTGAGCCACAAAAGAGGTCCTCCAGAAGTAACTCTTAGGCATACCTATAGGTAGGTTAAACTTCTCCACTACCTACATAAGCTTCACAAGAGTAAGCCTCAAGTTCAAGGGCTTGACCTATTGATTTGGGTGTCCCTAAAGTTTAACACGGTATTCGGGAATTCCCTGATGGTAAAGTTTAATAGTTGTGTATTTTTTCTCCCATCCCTTAAGGGGCTTTTCCAATACTTTTTGATTATCTGCTTAATATACTCTGGGATATATTCAGGCATTACACTAAGCTATACAGGATTGAAGGACCTCTTTCTTATTTTGGGCTCCCTGTATTTCAGTTGTTCAGATGAGCTATATAGATAGGTTGAGTTACTTTATATACTACAGAAAATTTTGCTTCCAGACCAAATAAACCTTTTTTCCTTTGGTCTTAAAGAGTATATGTGGTTCTAAAATATAGACAATGTCTTCCTTACCCCTGTATTCTGAATTACTTTAACCCTGACCTGATCGGCTTCATTCTTATTTCTAAATACCAGGTTATATATATATAATATAGTCTCTCAAAATCCAGAAATAATAATTACCACCCCAGACTAAATGTGATTGCTATAAAAGCTTACAATCTAGGCCCCTGTTTTCTTATAAGCTTTCTAAAGAAACCATACCATAATTGTTCTTTCATTTCTGGCTTACTTTGCCTCACCGAATGTCCCACACATATCATCCTTAACCCTGTATTCTGGTCTACCTTAGTCCTATCCCGATCAACTTCAGTCATAGCTCTACTTGCAGCTGATCAACTTTTTAAACAGCTCTTGTATGGGGTAGTGCTGACTTTCATTGTTTCAGAGCTCTAACTCTGAGTCTCAGGTTCCACATAAATACCCGCAGTTTCTGGGAATGACCAGGTGATAAACAAATAGCTCTGTATCTTAGAATTTAGAAATAACAGTTATAACTTCTGAATATATGTGACTGCTATAAGAGCTTACAATCTAGGACCCTTTACAGTAGGCCCCAATATAATAGTTTATGCCCTTGACTTCAGTTCACCGAGTTCTTATTTTATAGTTAGTCCACATGATTGAAGCATGATATTTTCTTTTTGTTCCTGACATTTCATTCAAGATACAGCCCTTAAGATTCATACACCTAGTTGCATGCCTCACACATATTTTTAGAAAGACAGTTTTTAATAACTCTCATCACTGTTAGAGTCTTTATTATAATAAGAATAAATAATTCAGGATGTGCTTTGGAAACAGTGTTATTTTGTCCTTCAGGTGAAGAGGGTCTTCTATCTATTAATGACAGTCCCTTGCCTTTGCACAAAGCCCACCTCATTCTTCACTGCCTTGAGTTGGTCTAAGTGCATAACACCTTGTACAGTGAGTTCTTCCTCACCACATTAAAAACAATAATAGTCTCATTGTTGCTACATTCTGTTACCATCCTTAGTAAGCTAGGGCAGAGATGATGGAATTTTCCTTCTTTTTCTTTTGCACTCAGAATGATTTAAGAGACTTATTTTTTAAAAATACAATTTTATTGAGATATATTATATGTTCACATACCACATAATCATCCAAATTGTACAATCTGTGGTTCACAATATCATCATATAGCTGTTCATCCATCATCACAATTTATTTTTGAATATTTTCATTACTCGAAAAAAATAAAAATAAAAATAAAAATAAAAGTAAAAAAGAACACCCAAAACATCCTGTACCCCTTGTTCTAGTTTGCTAGCTGTTGGAATGCAATATAATAGAAATGAAATGGCTTTTTTTTTGGCATGGGCAGGCTCCAGGAATAAAACCCAGGTCTCTTGCATGGCAGGCGAGTATTCTGCCACTGAGTCACCATTGCACCACCCAGAAATAAAATGTCTTTTAAAAAAGGGGAATTTATTAAGATATACGTTTATAGTTCTAAGGCTATGAAAATGTCCCAGTTACAGCAAGTCTATAGAAATGTCCAATCTAAGGCATCCAGGGAAAGATACCTTGATTCAAGAAGGCTGGTGAAGGTCAGGGTTTCTCCCTCAAGTGGAAAGGCACATGGTGAACACGGCATCATCTGCTAGCTTCCTCTCCAGGCCTCTTGCTCCATTCAAGTTCCCTGGGGGTGTTCTCCTTCTTCATCTCCAAAAGTTACTGGCTGGTGGACTCTGTGATTCTCTCGTCATTCTGTTGTGGTTCTCTTGTCATTCTGTTATGGTTCTATAGCTCTCTCCTTGTTCTCAAAAGGAAGTCTCTCTAAAATGTCTCCTCATTTATAGGATTCCAGTAAACAAATCAACACTCATGTAGAATGGGTGGTAACATGTTTCCATCTAATCAAGCTTATACTCACAATTGATTGAGTCACATCTCCATGGAGATAACCTAATCGAGCTTCCAACCTATAGTATTGAATGGGGATTAGAAGAAACCATTGCTCCCAGAATGATTAGGATTAAAACATGGCTTTTCTAGGGTACATAAATCCTTTCAAACCAGCATACCCCTCATTCCCACTAATATTTATTTTTTCTTACTCATCTGACCCTACACTGTATAAAGGGCGTGTCAGTCACAAGGTTTTCACAATCACATGGTCACACCTTAAAAGCTCTATAATTATTCAATCATCTTCAAGAATCAAGGCTAATGAATTACAGTATGACAGTTTCAGATATTTCCCTCTAGCTACTCTAGTATACCAAAAACAGGGTATCTATATACTGCATTAAGAATAACCTCTAGGATAACCTCTCAACTCTATTTGAAATCTCTCAGCCACTGGAACTTAATTTTGTTTCCTTTCTCTTTCCCCTTTTGGTCAAGAAGTCTTCCTCAATTCCATGATTCCAGGGCCAGGCTCATCCCAGTAGTCCTGTCCCATGTTGCCAGGGAGACTTAAACCTTTGGAGACATATCCACACAGGGGCAGTGAGTTCACCTGTGGAGCTGGCTTAGAGAGAGAGGCCACATCTGAGCAACAAGAGAGGTACTCTGGGGGTGATGCTTGGGCCATAATCATAAGTAGGCTGAGGTTTTTTGTAGGAATAAGTTTCATAAAGGCAAGCCCCAAGACTGAATCCTGGCCCATCAGATTGGCAGTCCCCAACGATTGCAAGATTACCAGGTCTCCCACAGGCGGGGAAGTTTAATATTTCTACCTTTTTCCCAGTCCATCAAGGTGATTTTGCAAAAAAAGACTCATTTTTGAGTGTTGGATGCTGTTCGTGCCCCATCCGGGTTCTCTTTGCAAGCTGGCGCACACATTCCCCAGCTGATGTGGGTTGGCTAATGACTGTGTGGTTAATGACTCAGCTGTCTTTTTTTTTTCTCCCACAGAATTGCCCTTGCCCTTGGGCCAGTACATTATATACCTTCTCCACATTAAGGGACACCTAGAGGTCAATGACACTGCAAAGCGCCTGTTCTACTGATTAACTTGGGACCCAATTTTTGCTCCAGAGTGGTCTCATGATGAGATCCAACTGCAGCTAGTTTCTAGTAGAGAGAAAATTTTGCTTACTCAGCCCCTCCACCTTGTTCCCCTTACTCTCTTTAGGAAAATACTCCCCGATAAATCACTTGAATCAGAATCCTGTTATTAGGCTCCCCTTCTAGGGAACTTGACCGAAGACACTTTTTTCCTCCCTCTAGGCTAACATCAACCTGTTGATGGATTTTTCTAAGCAGTGTTTGAATTTATTCTAAAATTTAAAAAAGACAAATAAAAATTGCAATTATTTAAAAAATTATTTTTAAATTCTCTTGTGGACCATGGAATTCAAATTGAAGCAATTTTAAATAGTAGCATCTGATTAATTAATGTGCTCTAGAGTTCATATAAACAGTTGCTTCATTTGGCAAAACAATCTGGGAATTACGAAATCAGACTATATCCGATTATTTGCATCAGTGAACTGTACAAATTTGTAATAAAGATGAGAACTTGTACTTCTAGAAATAGACACAGTATTTTACATTGTTAATTCTATACTCAGGGAGTAGAGAAAAAAAAAACTTAGCAATTGTCTGTCTTAAAAATTTCCACCTGATTTAATAAGTAGCATGGGATTGTGACAGAGTCAAAGGAAGCTAAACAATCAGAGGAACTGGAATCAGATTCCAGCTCCTACTTAAAAAGTATATGAAACTGGGCAAGTTACTAACAATTTCTAACTTCCAATTTTCTGATATGCCAAGAGATTACCTTTGTCCCAGTTTGACTGGGGATAATTGAGAAAGTATACATGAAAGTGCCTAATACATAGTAGTTTTTCTATTGCTTTGTTCCCCCTTTGTGAAACCTGGTTAGTCCTTTAGTCATTCTTCTACTGTCTCATTTATTAAAGCCAATGACATTTAATAAATGGAAAATATGTGCATGTGTTCAGTTTAGGTCTATAAAAATAGGGCAGAAGCATCATTGTGGTGCACTTTGTAGTATGGTATATGAGAAAGGCACATACCTATGTAATATTCATAAAAATTAACCTGGGCTAAATGTTGTTCTAAAGGGAAAAACCTGCAGCTGACTTACAATTAATTACCATCAGATTATTGATGACATTGGGACTTCAGAAATCAGTTGAATGTTTGACTTGCTCTTTCCCATCACCCTACCTACCTCCACACCCCTCTTGCATATATTTTCTTAAATATGTTAAATACACATCAGGCACTGTATGTGAGAACTTTTTCTAGAACCTGGGAGTTCTCTCTACCCTTAGATTTCAAGCACGAACTATTCAAGAGACAGTCGCAAACCTCAAAACTTCACACTTCCAAGTAATTGCAACACTGGTAGAATAATTCCATTGAAATCCTTCAAGTCATCACAAGATCTCACCCCTCAGGATGCTCCCCTAGGGGAATTTTATTTTTTTAACTTTGCATTCTTTCAAATATATTTTTTATTTTTTGTCTTCATTTAAGATATTTAGACAAATACACTTTTTCAGATATAATACGAAAAGAAAAAAAGATTTTTTTAATTTAAAAAGAAAATATGATAAATATCTAAATAATTGTAAATCAAAATGCTGTGTTAGATTAGATATATAATAAATTAATTGTGACAGATTTGGGGGAGATCAAAGAATGCTTTCAGGATGAGGTAGTATCTTTTAGAGGAGATGATTTGAAGATCAGTATGGAAGTGGAGTTGTTGGCTTTGCACTTTGATAGACTTGGTAGCTGATTACATATCTGTGTAATATCTCTTACAAGATAAGAGATTAAACTAGTATACAGTTATTATTCAACTCACATATGAATTTTCTTTTCCATGGGCAGGCACCAGGAATTGAACCTGGGTCTCCAGCATAGCAGGTGATAATTCTGCCACTGAGCAACCATCACACTGCCCTGAAATTTTGATTACATAGAGTGAAGTACAGATAAAATCCCAAAAGAATTAAGATGTACATTAGCCTGTTAAATACTCTTTTTTTCCCTTAGAAAAAAATGGAGTACTCAAGCTGAAGTTATCCATTCAGCTAACACCAACTGGTGAAATTTCTTTTTGTCACTTGCCTAGACAGGGAAGGTTTGATTTCTCAGAATTAGTAGGCTGTTGTGCACAGTTGCCATCTGTTCTAGTTTGCTAGCTGCCAGAATGCAACACACCAGAGATGGATTGGCTTTAATATAAGGGGATTTATCTAGTTAACATATAGTTCTTCAGAGGAAAGGCAGCTAACTTTCAACTGAGGTTCTTTCTTATGTGGGAAGGCACAGGATGATATTTGCTGGCCTTCTCTCCAGGCCTCTGGGTTCCAACAACTTTCTCTGGGGTGATTTCTTTCTGCATCTCCAAAGGCCTGGGCTGAGCTGCGAGTGCTGACATGAGGTATGCTGAGCTGCTTTTGACTGTACTACGTTGAGCGCTCTCATTTAAGCACCAGCCAATTAAATCAAACATCATTCATTACAGCAGGCTCACCTCCTAGCCAACTGCAGATGTAATCAGCAACAGAGGAGGTTCACATGCCATTGGCTCATGTCTGCAGCAATATAACTAGGCACCTTCCGCCAGACAAGTTGACACCTGAACCTAACTACCACATGTTGACCCCTTGTCAACTTGGCAACTGCACGCATCACCTTAAACAATATTAAAGTACAAAAAAAATTCTCTTCTGGCTGTGGACCTTTGAATCTCAAAACAAGTTATGTGGTGCCAATATGCAAAGGAGGACATTCACAGGATACAGGTTTTCATTTCCATTGGGAGAAATTGGAAGGAACACAAGAGTCACAAGACCCAAACTGTTCTGAAAATCTGCAGAGCAAAGACCATTGGATTTCAAAGTCTGCAAGTCATTTATCCTTCAGCTTTAGAAAGTGGCAGTCCCACCCTTTCCAAAGGCCTATGCAGTGGTCCGCCTCTTCCCAAATCAACCTTGGGGAATACTGAGGAGACCACTTTTTTCTCGGCTCTACCCTCTCCAAGCATCAGAGCCACATCTGGGCTCCCTGCCTTTTCTGGGGCACACGCTCAACCCCTCCATGTGGTGGCAGCCAGGCTCTCCCCAGTCCCCAAGGAGCATGCTATACCTTTTCCAAGGCCTGAGATGGCCCAACTCTTCCACTGCAACAAGGTGGAAGATTCATCCTCTCCATGTATGTAGGTGGGTCCACTCTCCTGGCCACAGTTTGTTGGCTTCAGACCTGAGCTTCCATGCTTCTCACTCTGCAAACTCCAATTTGTCCCTTTTGTGCCCTGCAGGTTTTCAGAACTGTTTGGGTCTTGTGACTCTTGTGTTCCTTCCAATTTCTCCCTGTGGAAATGAAAACCTGTATCCTGTGAATGTCCTCCTTTGCATATTGGCACCACATAACTTGTTTTGAGATTCAAGGGTCCACAGCTAGAAGAGAATTTTTTTTGTACTTTAATATTGTTTAAGGTGATGCATGTAGTTGCCAAGTTGACAAGGGGTGGACATGTGATAGTTAGGTTCAGGTGTCAACTTGGCTAGGTGAAGGTGCCTAGTTGTGTTGCTGTGGACATGAGCCAATGGCATGTGAAACTTCATCAATAAAGCTTTGGGTCACCCCACCAGGCAAAGAACCACGGCCAGCTGAAGTGCTTGCTGAGGGTAAAGGGAACATGGAATGGGTAGTAAAAGAAGGTAGTGATAAATATGAACTATGACCACATGATCAGTTACAGAAATGAGGACTGTAATGCTGTTTTGTTCATGCTATACTATTTAAATTGTAAGATATCAAGTTTAAGAATGAATATTACCCAAGGACTTGCACCCTATTCTGGAGAGATTTGTGTTTCTGGTTATATGCAGGACAATTGAGTATTGTTAGGTGAAAGAAAAAAATGTATATTTAATTGTTTTTTATTTAGAAATTAGGTAGGGTTTAAGGTGATATATATAGCTGCCAAGTTGACAAGGGGTGGACTGTCATGGTCAGGTTCATGTGTCAACTTGGCCAAGTGGTGGTACCTGTTTGTCTGGTTGGGCAAGTGCTGGCCTGTCTGCTACAATGAAGACATTTCATAGAATTAAATCATGATCACATCAGCTGCATCCACAGCTGATTCCATTTGTAATCAGCCAAGGGGAATGTCTTCTGGAATGAGTGATGCTTAATCTCATCACTGGAAGCCTTTTAAGGAGGTTTCAGAAAAGACAGGCTCTCTTCCTGCTTCAGCTGGTGAACCTCTCCTGTAGAATTCATCCAGACCCTCCATTGGAATCGTTGGCTTCACAACCTGTCCTGCAGATTTTGGATTCTGTATCCTATGGTTATGTGAGACACTTTTATAAAATTTATATTTGCAAGTGTTTGGTGTTGATTCTGTTTCTGTAGAGAATACCATCCCTCCTGGTTCTCTGCTATCAGACTTGTGTTTTGGCTGGAGTGGTGAGAAGCTATATTTTTTCACTGTACTTTGAGTTAGAGTCCTTACTATTCTTTGAAGTCTGGCTAGGAAAGCTGGGATGTGTCATGAAATGTTTCTGTTTTATGAATTCCATATTGTTGCGTAAAATGCACTCAGTAAGAGGATCAGTAATTTACTGTTCCATGATTAAATTAGGAGATTAATTTTTGCATGCATGCAGGGGAATCTAATGCATGGAGAAGGGTAGAATTGAAAGGATTAGAAAGGTATGAATATGGTGAATTGATGACATTGAAAATATTTAGCTCCAGCAGCCTGCCTGCTTTGGGACTTTTTAATCATACAAGTCAGAAAAAAAAGCCCTTGTGTTGTTTTAAGTCATTTTAGGTTGGGTTTTCTGATTTTTGCAATAAAAGAGTACTAACTGATATATCAACACCATCAACACTGTTAAATAGGAATATACATGAAAACTTTTTTGAAATTATACGTTCTGATGAATAAAATATGAATCCAGAATTGTAGGCTATCTACTAGATACTTTGAATTCAGAAACTATATATGAAATGCAATTTATGCTCTAGATATTGGTGACAGAAATAGGAAATAAAAATCCTATTCGTCCTTTCAGAGATGAAGTAAAAAAGTCTCGTGTACTCTGGCAAGAGGAAACTCTACTTATTCTTACTGTGTCATGTGATAGAGATGCCAGTGTAGTTGCATTACCCTACTATGAGAAGGGGAAAGAGTTGGTAATAGGATTTTAGCCAATTTATGAAGGATGATAACACTTTAAGTTAAATTCTTTATTCTATATGAAAGAGAATTTATGGGGGATTTTTAGTAGAATGGAAACACATAATTAATGTGCTCTAGGAAGTATAGTCTGGTAGCAATATACATGGTGAATTGGACTTTGGGAAGATACATTAGGACACTGATAATTAATAGTCCAGGTAAATAAATTTAATAATATTCAAAGAGCGCTATTGTATCCTCACACCCTCATTTTTCCTCATTTCGATAATGTAATAAGTCATTGTTTTCAGGTTCTTTCTCCTTAAATTGTGCTTTATTAAAGTCTCCTATGTGTAGTTACAAATTAGAAAATAGCGTTTCTCATGTAATCTGAGCAGAGTAATAAAATACCTAATGTTTACATAACACTTTACTATCATGAAATAATTCAGAAGTATATCATATGACATGAAAATATCATTTAATGCTCACAACAAGTCTGTGAGGTAATTGGGCAAAAAATTTTATTCTGGCACTTAGAAAAACTACACCCTGGTGTGTTAAGTGATTGTACAGTTGTGAATTTACAGAATGGGAGCAGATGTACAGCCTAATTCTCTAGAGCTTCTTGGCTATTGATTTATTTACATGACTTCCTGGGAGGCAGAATCAGGCTACCACCTGCTTTATTCCAACAAAGAGAATTAAAATTAACTTAATTTCTCACATACCTCATCACTTTGACTCAGTGACCTGAAAGTGTACCAGAGTCAGCCCTTTTTGTTTGTTTTGGAGTCCTTTTTGTTTGTTTGGTTAGCTTTGCTTTCCTGATCACTTTTATCCTACTTTTGTGTTTGTTATCCCTGCCTGCTGAAATTCAACCTCAAATTGCTAAGGCAGCAATATAACTCATCATTCTAAGCTGCTAAGGAAAATGGTGAACAAATTTTGCATGCCTTAGTAAATGGAGTTTTTTATATTTGGAAAATAATATAAATCTGTTCACATTGTTTTACATTATTAAAGAGATCCATACCTCTTATGAAGTCAGGATATTCCAATATAAATATACAGCATGGTGCCTGGTATATATTAACTCCTGAATATATATTTGACATATATTTTTTTGAATGAAAGACTATCCTTTGTTTCCTAGAACTACCCAGAATGGTGCTGGATACCCAATGGGTATTTAATTATAAGTTGATATATATCGATGCCACAATTTTCTTTTAGTTTTAATGTCCTCGTTCCATCAAATAAATTGTGGAGTATTCCTTTACACTAAACTTTTAGATATTTTCACTTTCTATTTTAATTTTACATTCATCAAAGATCCAAAACATTAATTTATCATCTCAAAACATTAAACAAAATATTAAAGAGAGACAGAACTTGGGAATCCGTTAAATTTTCATGGTTTATTTAAATATGTTTTTTTCCCTTATCTTTATTGTTTTCAAAGGGAGGTTGTCTCTTGCTCCTTCTACCCCACAGAGATAGAAAGGATCTCTCAAAGGTATGGATGAAAACTATTGCCTTCGTTAGTTTTGATAAAATAAAGAACACATAGTATTTTTTCAGATACAATTGTAGCAGGAAATAAATTAAGAATTTCTTTGGCAATAAAAGTAGCTTCCCATAATATTTGTGTCTCACAAAATATAGTCCTGTAACAATTATTCAGTATTTTTTTCATCCATTTGCTCACTTATTAAATTATTACTCATTAGTTTCAATCAGGTGCAGAATACTGAATGGAGGACTAGCTAAAAAACAACCAGATTTAACAATGAATAAAGACATACTTGAGGAAATGAAAGGAAAACCCAGCAGACAATCTTTTAAGGGATTGGTATGTAATAAGGAAACAGGTAGTCAAGGCAAGTATGACTATGGGGAATAGATAAGAATTGACATTTAAGAATTAGTACAATTTTAATGGAAAGTTGACTGAAATGGACTCAGGGAGCCTGGTGTTTTAGTTTGTTAATACTGCTGAAATGGGTTGGCTTTTATAAAGGGAATTTATTAAATTACAAGTTTACAGTTCTAAGACCATAAAAATGTCCAAACTAAGGCATCCTGGGAAAGATGCCTTTACTCAAGAAAGGCCAGTCTGGGAAGGCACATGGCTATCATCTCCTGGTCCTTTGGCTTTCTGGTCTTAAATAGATTCCCCAGGGGTGTTTTCTTTCTGCATCTCCAAAGGTTTCTCTCTGTGTCAGCTCTGAAGCTTTTTCCAATTTGATTTCCTTTTAAAAGGATTCCAGTAAGTGATCCACCTTGAATGGGTGGAGACACATCTCCATGGAAGTAACTTAATCAATTAAGATCCCACTCAACAATATTGAATCAGGATTAAAGAGCCTGGATTTTCTGGGGCACACAACAGTTTCAAACTGGCGCACCTGGATTTTGAATTAACATTAGACTGGTAATTTACGCTAATTTTCTTTGTAACCTCTTCTTTCTGGGTTTCAGTGTGCTCTCTAAAAGGAGTGCAAGACTACAGAACCATTGAAGACTCTTTTAGTTCTGATATCCCATACTTACAAGGTGAAGATACATAGAAGAAACAAGAGAAAAACCATTCATGACTCCAAATAGCTTATATAATCTGGTTGGTATTATAAGGCAAAACAACCCACATGAACACCTGTGTCCCAGTTTCAGCATGGGACCACATTCCAGGAAAACAAAGCCCATATCCAGAGCCTTCAGTAGACTCTGTTTACTTTTCTATGGGGGTCAGCAAATCTGGAGTTTTGTGGAATAAAAATTACCATCTGATTTCAACTTTTTCTGAGAAAAGTCAATATATCTGTTATAACATTTTTTTTTGTTTTTGTATTTATTCTTTTTTTTGAAAATATATTTATTGACACATCTTCACACATATACAGCCCATACTTGGTACACAATATCATCACATAGTTGTGTATTCATTACCATGAACATTTTTTTTTAATTCAAGAAGTGGAATATAAACAGTTACTTGTGACCAGTAAGATTTGCTGTATTATAACCTGCCCCTCCTTTATTTCTTCTGTGGGGTTGGGGGAGCTGTAATTGTGGAGACAGCAAACATGATAGCAGCAGGATTTAAAATGAGGTGGGTGAAAAACAAAAACTCCAGCCTGAGATCATTGTCAACATGTTTTTCTGTTAGGGCCAACCCTCACTGACATACCTCTGATGACAATACCCCAAACAGAAGCAGCATTGAGTCAGCACCTTTCCCACTTTAGATCCTCCCACCAAGATTTGTTATCTGTGAAGGGAGACAGCACCAACTATAAATTTGTGCAGCACCAAGACCAAAGCAAGTATGTGCATGTCTCTGACTGCCAAAAATTTATTATGGAGTTAAAATTAGCCATGCTAAGGTCTGTGGAATAATGCAGTATTTTTGTCCCAAATGGCTCTGTGAAATGTCCTGATGGATGAAATATTTTTCAAATGCCTCACCTCCATATTAGCATCCTTTGGACACAAGTTCAGGTCCCTGTTAAAATTTGATATCCACAATAATAGAACACAAGGTTCTGGTTGTGTTCTCAACAGTGAACAGTAGAATGGGCATTTATGTGTCTGGACTAAATATTTTCCTGTAAACGTGGGCTAGGCCTGCATTAGCACTTTGGTAGTTCTTTCACATTGTTGTCACAAGTCACTTTTGCAATAAAAAACTCCAGAACTTCTCCAAATAAGATATTCCTGTACCAAGTATTGCTTAATTTTTCCTTGCACAATTGATTTCTGAACTTAAATCCCATCTTAGTTACTGTTACCTTCCTGCTTTTCTGTATTTTCTACCCTTGTTCTCATATTTATAGTAATCGCCATCTGCCCAAGTTTCGTATGATTGAGTTCCCCAGTAAGGGCTCTTCCTTAGCAGTGACAGGGTAATTAGAAGGTTAGATATTCAATGAAAAGGTTGCTTTTTGTACATAAAATGAGAATGAATAGGAAATAGAGTTGACAGTTATTTCATTTAGGTCATGGTGAGCCTAATGATAGATTCTTATCCTGTGTGGGATATCCTCCCCTAATGACTGCACTGAGGTATGCTAAATACAGAGTCTCCCTTTCCTATTTCATGCCTTAGAACAGTTGACCTCAAACTTTAGTGGGCTTTAGAGTCATGTGGAGGGCATGCTAAAATACATATTGCTAGGTCTTACTGCAGTGTCTGACTCAGTGGGTTCTAAAAAGTTCCCAAGTAAGGTCGATGCTGCTGGTCCATTCCCAGGTGAGGTTGAGTCTGCTGGTCTTGCCATAGACACACTCTTTAATTACATAGTCTTTCCTTTCTAAATACCATTTAATAAATTATAATTACATTCCAATATTATCTCCAGGAGAATACATATAGGTTACCTTGACTGGAGTTTTGGAGCTTCCCAGATATTTCAGTCAAAATTGAAAACATTACTTGATTTAACTAAGAAATAAAATTTATTTCCAAATTCTTGGGGGGCAGCTCATTGTTGCCCTATTGCACTGCCTAATTGCCCACTTGCAAAGAAATCCTCATGGAAGCGTTGATTAATAACATCCAAAGAAAGACATCTTATGCTGAACAAATATAAAGAACTATAGATTGACATCTCCCGCTCTAATTAGCATTTTCTGCCAACTTCAAATAACCATAATAATATTACTAAATAATCCTCATGTTTCAATATGCATTTAATGAAATTCTGATGGACATTTAATTGAAATGTGGACACACTCACATATCGTTTCATAAAATTGGATCTCTCTTGATTTACATGCATAGGAAACTATGAAAAAGAGAAACAAGTCAAGACTAGCACAATTTCTAAAAATGTATGTGTTCATTTCTTACTCTGTTTTATCTATGAAACCATGGTTCAAGAATGTTAACTTGTAAAAGGCAAATGTCTTGAATTGGAGGAATTTCCCACAGATTAATATCAAGTTTTCAAGGTTTTCTTTTTGGCACCTTCCATTTGTCACACATCAAAGTTGACTGATAATGGTTCCATGATGACGTTGCTAACAGTTTTTCAATCTCCTCTAAACATTTAGATGAATTGTGACTATCTCCTCACAGATGAAATAATTTTCTCCTCCTTTAGATAATTGTGCTGGGCTATAGAGTTTAAAATTCATCTTGACATAAGATTTTTTTTAAAAGGAAGAAGGTAGTAAACTGTCTCTCTGCTATCCATTTACATGATAATATTTAATCTTTCTCACTCTTCTCCTGTTTTTGACACTTTCGGTGGGCATTCACATTTTTTTTAACCCACAAATTTCAGCATACTGCTTCATTCTCTAGGAATCTCTTGTAGAATTGTGGCTTTTGATGATTCCCTAATTTTTCCTTTCTATTCTAGGGTGAATCTCAGATAATGTTTTCAGCTACTTTCTCCACATCACCACTTTTTTTAATGTGCTCCAACCTGAACACCTTCCCCAAACTTACTTCTTCCTCCATGCCACACTATAGTAATCTACTTCTCCTCTCCTCCCCTCTCTATTCATCTCTTCCTCCCTCCCTCCCACCTTCCTTCCTTCCTTCTTCATTGAATCTTTCTTTTTTTTTGCTTCTGTTTATTCTTTTTTAAATTGAGAGATAACTTGCATAGAATAGAGTTTGCAAAATCTTAAGTGTATAGCTCATTGGATTTTTACATATGTATACAACCATATAACTAAAACGCCTGAGGGCTCCTCATGTCCTCACTCAATCAGTCCCCCTCCAGGTTTAATCTTCTTGCAACATTTTTTATAATTACAGAATAAGTTTTTAAGATATTAGAAATGGATGTCAATAGGCATGAGTCACTTTGTAATTTATGCAGTTGTAAGAGGAACTCTATGCTTGATTACTTTTGAACTACAGGTCTTAAATGTCACATTCTTAAAAAATAAACATACATCTCTGTGAATATAGAGTAAGTATTTTACTTAAGAGCGTTATACAAAGGAACTTTTTCTTTTCAAATTAAATCCTTAGTACAAATAATTTTTTTATCTAAACTGCCAATTAATAATAATCCGGATCAGGAAGTAGCATTGGATCAGATTTTGAGTCAGACTAAATCTGGGTTGAGTCAACATTGAGATTTACTGGCTGTTTGGAAATAGACAAGGTACTTAGTCTTCCTATTTCTGTTTATTCATCTATAAAGTGCATACAGAGGAGGTACTTAGTCTTCCTATTTCTGTTTATTCACCTATAAAGTGCATACAGAGGATGCTTATGTGGATAAAGTAAAATAATTAATATAAGGAATTCTGCATAACACCTGGAATGTGGTATTTTTTTCTAATTAACTTTAGGGAAGTTAACCAAGGGGAAGCAGAGATGTAAATTTGAATTTATTGCATCTTAGAATTATTAGTGTCTTACTCCTGAGTATTATATATTATTTCATTTAATCCAAAGAGAGAAATTTTCTCAATTCAAAATATCGAATGACATTTATGAATTATTTACATAAGTCAAGCCTACCTTACATAACCATATCTCCCACTAGCAGAGTTTAAAATGATTTTCATTAATTGTTATTTATATTTATAGACACACATATACATATATACACACAAATATACATGTACACATATATATTATTACATAAATATATATTAGGTCTTCATCTTTATCTGCTATTGAAAGAGTCATAAACTTTAAGCCTTTAACCCAAATACTACTGCATATACCTAGGGATTTTCTCATGTGTACTGACAGATTTTGTTTACCCATAACATCTGCCCTTTTCTTACTCTTCTACTCCAGCCTCTTTCATAAATGTAGAATGTTAAGGCCTCTAATGCCTGAGAACTCTGTGAACACATTGCCAGTAGCTCCAAGTTTCAAAAATGAGTTGCTCTTTTGGGCTCTACTGCAAGCTGCCATAGCCTCTGCCTTTGCTGCTGGCTGCCAGTTTGCAGTGATAAAGATGGATACCTCATGCTGTTACTGGACAAAGGCGGTGGATTCTTCTGCTTCACGTGCTCAATTGCCAATTCCTGAGACACTGGGGTTTCAAACAGAGAAAAAGCTTATCACTAGGTGCGTAGTAGGAGAGCAGATGGCCTATAGACCTAAAATCTGTCTCCCTGAACTGTAGTAATTCGGGTAGTTTTATTAGAGAAAAGGTGGGCAGGGTTTAGGACAATGAGCACCGTGGCCCCAGATGATGTAATTAGAGGTATTCTGATTATGGAGCCTGTGCAGATTGATTACATGCTTAGTCACAGAATGTATGAAGGCAAATGGCGGAATGAGGTATAGGTGACTTGTAAGCTACTGTGCATTTCAGGAGGGCCTACCTTGGTTAGATCCAGTCTCGGTCATCAAGATAATTTGGGACTGAGGGTGGGTTAGTTCCAGGTGGACCCAAGACCCTTCACTAATAAATGTTAGGGGCTATCTTTAGTGATTACAAGGCTCTAAAGTTGAAAAACCAGGTAACTAGAGGAAGGTTGTCACAAGGTTTTTACAATCACAGAGGCAGATGATAAGGGCTATACAATCATTATCAGAGATCAAGACATCTGGATTACAATTCAGAGATTTCAGGCATTTCCCTGTTTACTCCAATATGCCAGAAAGCAAAAAGGAATATTTATATAATGATTCAGTAATCAAAATCATCCCTTAAATCTTGATTTCTCAGTTGCAGTGTAGTCACATGAAATAGTGTTTTCTGGGATCTTCTCTAACTTCATACATTTTCAGTATGTTCCATTGAAAAGTGGTAAGACTGACTTTCTTCCTTTGATGTTACATTTTATGTTTATGACTAATTTTTTTTTTTTGCATGGGCAGGCACCAGGAATCAAACCCGGGTCTCCGGCATGGCAGGGGAGAACTCTGCCTGCTGAGCCACTGTGGCCCACCCTATGACTCATTTTTATCATCTTAAAGCTCTGTGTCCCTAGTGGCTGACCTAAGATATCAAAGCCAAACAACAAACATCATGGAGTTCTTAGCCTTCCTCGCCAATGGCTGAGGTTTCCTTCCCATTTGCATCAGTTCTGAATCTCTATTTCTCTTCACTTAGATGGACAATTTGCCAGATCCTTCCATCTTTTATACAAACAGATTTCTGAAAGGCTGCATCCACCCATTTTACACATATGCACATATCTATCTAAACTCTAGTAATAGATGTACTTTGGCTCATTTTATATGTTTGCACTTTAAAAACTGAAGAGTAGTTTTCTAAATAAATAGTTGTCCACATAACAGGCCTTTTTATGATGTTGAGGATAAAATTTGTATAGGCAAGGAAATGCAAGAATACTTTGCTTTCCAAGTCTCCTTTTCTTCCCTCTAATTCTATATGTGTTGTAAAAATATTTCTTTATGTATACATACATATGAAGAAATTTGCCATTTAACAAACCTGGGTGGGGTGTATATATGTATGTGTGTGTATATATGTATATACACACACACACACACACACACGTATATGTAGTATGTATATACTGGAATATTTCAATAAATGTCTGTTTCACTTTATTTGAGTAGGCACATGGCTTGGTTGAATCCTTTGGATTTATGATATTTGATGCTTTCAGAATATCTCTTGGATTCATGGGCAGTAGAGTTTTAAAATTAAGGGACCTGGGTTTAATTCACTAAGAAGAACCAGTTCTGAGAGATGTTAAACTCTGTTCTGAAGTTAAAGTATTTCAAGGACCTATGAAAAAAGCACATAGCAAATTCCCCTCCAGAATATCACAATGCATGTAAGCACACTAAAGAATCAAAGAATATAGATATTTCCACAGTGGGAGGGCAGGAGTTTTAAGCAAATTAATCATTTGCTTAATTCTTGAAATAATTTATTTAAAAAAGAAATACTTTTCTTAGGCACATCTATTAACATTTTTTTTCCTTAATGCCATTTTAAGAACCAGCCCCTTTATTTTATTCTTACAGAAGGTCATAGTGGTATAATAACTTACCAATGGAAAATTACCTACATTTTGAACTGAATGTTATTCCTCCCACAAATATAGATCTTGCCTGATTTTATTGAAAAAGCAGGTCTTGTCTTTCTTCTGTGATTTCTAGTAACATATATTTAATAATAAAGTTTTGAAAATAAGCTTCAAAGACCCAGAAGTCTGAGTAGGAGAAATTGCAGCCTAAATGTATAACAATAATTTTAAATTTGTAAAATTTAATTTCCATTTAAGATATAGACAGCAATTTTTATGTTCAAACGCCTTGGAATACTTTCCATTTAAAGTTTCCATTTTATCTCCATTCATCTTAGGATAAATCCTTGATTTTCATTCCCTTTATCTGTCTCCCACTTTGCCTCTCTCCAGTTCATAGCAAAGCACCTTAAAAGAGTAATTTGTTATTTCAAGTTGTCTGTTCACTGTTCAACTTGCTGCAATTAGTATTCCAGACCCCCCAAAATGACTTTGGCAAAAGTCATCAGATTCAATTCATATGTTTTCATATCTTCAAATTACATTTATAGGCAGGAGATAACTATTTTTTTTATCTATACTCTAGGTTTCAAGCCTGAAGTTCTAAAGACCATCTCAACCTGGAAGTTTCACTGTTACCTTCAACTCAGAATACCCTAAGCAGAACTCATAACCTTCCCCTACTTCCATCTTCCCATATATCCAATATAAAACATTTATGCTTTGTTGTATTCTTAGTATCCATCTGTATTAGTTAA
>PVIY010020518.1:29974-44037 GCA_004026745.1 Myrmecophaga tridactyla
AAAATTTATAAAAGTGTCTCACGTGACCACAGGAACACAGAGTCCAAAATCCACAGGGCAGACTGCGAAGCTGACGACTCCGATGGAGGGTCTGGATGAACTCCACAGGAGAGGCTCACCAGCCGAAGCAGGAATGGGGCCTGTCTCCTCTGAGTTCTCCTTAAAAGGCTTCCCATGATTAGATTTAGCATCACTAATTCCAGAAGACACTCCCCTTTGGCTGATTACAAATGGAATCAGCTGTGGATGCAGCTGACGTGATCATGACCTAATCCTATGAAATGTCCTCATTGCAACAGACAGACCAGCGCTTGCCCAATCAGATAAACAGGTACCACAACTTGACCAAGTTGACACGTGTCCCTAACCATGACACCATCTTTCCCCACATTCCTCCTACTAGTAATCTTGTGGAATCCCCTTAGCCATTTATACTGCTTCATCTAAATGATTGGAAATGAATACTTAGCTTTTACATTATTCATTCTACTACTTCCAGAGTGATCCTGTAGATATACAAATCTGATTGTATCCCATGCTTTCATCTTTTACTGGTTCTCTACCTCCTTCTGTGTAGAGTTCAAACTCTTGAATATAGTTAGCCAATCTCATCTGATTTAGTGCCTGCTTACTTTTCAGCTTTGCATTCTCATTAGGTGCCTTACCTTTCAATTCCATTAGAATAGTTTGAAATGCTATGTTTTTTTAATGCTATCTTTGTGAGTTGTCCTCATTTTTCTCTGAGATTCCCTGGCCTTCTGGCCCTTACCTACTTAGTAAAGTGTTCGTTTGTTAAGAAGCAGCTGCATAAAACCTTCTGTGGCCTTTACGGGAAAAACTAGGTAATTCATTACTCTTTTATAGATTCATCATTTAGTTATCTATATTGTAAAAGCCATTTAATTTTTCTCCATTTCTTTAATTTGGGAAAGTTTTAAAGAGAAATGGCCATATTCTATTTTTTATCCCAAGTTTTGTTGTATAAATTTTCAAACCACAGAAAAGTGAGTTCAGTGAGCATCTGTATACCACCACCTAACTCTGATTGTCTAGTGTTTCAATATATTTATTTTGCTAATCTATTTTTGCTAAAATATTTTTATGTAAGTTATATCTGCATCATTTTCTATCCTCTTTCCTCATTTAAATTTCCTTAAAGTATTATCATTACCTTATCTTATATTGTATGCATTATTGCTGCTTTTAATTTCTTGTCTCTCTCATCCGTAATGTAGGTTCACAAGGACAGAGGTTTATTTATTTTATTATTTTATTTTTTCTTCATTGTTACAGAAGTTGTAAGTTTACAGGACAACCATGCATTAAATATAGAATTCCCATTTACCATCTGATTATTAGCACCTTGCTTTGGTGTGAAATATTTGTTACAACTGATGATAACACATTTTTATAATTGTATTATAAATTGTATTCCTTGATTTTTTTTTTTTTTATGTAAGTAGACCTGGGTTTATTCTTCTCACTTGACAGATTCAGATTTTAAAGTACAGCAAGGTTAGGTGAATTGCATAATGTCACACAGAAAGATGATAAAAGGATAAGGAGCAAAGTTTGGCCATTTCTCTTGCTTTCTTCCTTAAAAAAAAATAACAACAACAAAAAAACAAACTTTGACATTACTAAGGCATAAAAAAACTGTCGCAAACCAAGAACATCACAGCCCAAGTACAATAGCAGAGCTAGGCAGTTATTTGATTTAGTCACACAGTGTGAAGAACCATGAATGAAATCAATTAAGGAGAATGATGATGGGCATATTTTGTAAGAGACTTGTTCTGAAAAGTCTAGATATCAAAGCTGCAAATGAAAATGAGCTAAAATGCATTTATATTTGCTTTGTAGGAAGGGGCTAATAAATGCCTGAAGGATCAACTGGTCTTGGCTAAGATATTCTGGGAAGTAATAGACATCATAAGGTCCCAAGAAGCCATGGGGGAATTATATCAGCCGTGGGTAATAAGCAATGAGGGTAATAAATGAAAACAACCTTATCTATTTCACAGTTGGGGTAAAGCCTAGTTCTACAAGAAGGAAAATGTTTAAATTGAACTAAAAAAAATCATATCTATTTTAACTTCTCCTAAAGAGCAATCTAAATAGGGTAATTTATTACTAAATTTTATGCGATTGTGACTGCTCAAGCTTTACACTCGATCAATAAACAGAAAAGTCTTTCTTTAAAAATAAAATTTAACTGTTATTCTCTAAAGTCATTTTCACAAAAGAACTACTTGCTTCTATGCATTGTCAAGCTAGTCAGTCATTAAAAAAAAAAGTTAAAATTCACACTTGAAAGTTGTTTCCTGCAATGTGAAAAACAATTCTGGGTACAAAGCAAGCACTTGGTAAAGGACTCTAGGGAGAATGTTAGGGCCATACAATAAAATAATATAATAAAATAATAATGTAACTACCACCCTCCCCTAAAGTTTTGACTCATTTTAAAGTACCTATTACTGTCTCTATATTCATTTTAGTCAAATTATACTTGATTAATTTTTTTAATCTGTAAATTTAATATTTGTATATATATATTTCTAGTAATAACATCTTGTTTTAATTTATATTCTTAATAATTTCTGAATATTCAAGTGAAATACAATCAGAATTCCTAAATTCTGAGCTTTCCAATATAATTAAGAGCCTGATTTTTTTTAAGAGGGCTTAAATACATTTTTATCTTCACAGTCGACTTTTTTCCTTCTTTTTTTGTGAACAAGAACATATATACAAAAAAACTATAAATTTCAAAGCACAGCACCACAATTAGTTGTAGAACATATTTCAGACTTTGACATGGGTTACAATTTCAAAATTTTAGATCTTTACATCTAGCTGCTCTAAAATACTGGAGACTAAAAGAGATATCAACTTAATGATTCAGCATTCATATTCATTTGTTAAGTCCTATCTTCTATGTATAATTCCACCATCACCTTTGATCTTTCCATACCTCTTATTGGGGTTGCAATTCTAAATTTTTAGTATTGGAAGGTCTGTCATTAAATGGGGTAGGGAGATAGAACTTTCTGATGTTCTGGAGAGGCTGGGCTATAGGTTTCAGGACTTATCTGGACCAGGGACCCATCTGGAGGTTGTAGGTTTCTGGAAAGTTACTCTAGTGCCTGGAATCCTTGTGGAATCCTATAAGTTGCCCTAAAGTTTCTTTAGGTTTGGCTGGAATGGTCCTGGTTGGGAGTTGGCAGGTTATGATAGGTAGCAAGGTCTACCTGAAGCTTGCTTAAGGCCAACCTCCAGAGTAGACTCTCGACTCTATTTGAACTCTCTCTGCCACTGATACTTTATTAAGTACACTTCTTTCCCCCCATTTGGTCAGGATATAGTTGTTGATCCCATGGTGCCAGGACTGGATTCATCCCTGGGAGTCCTCTCCCGTGTCTCCAGGGAAACTTTCATCCCTGGATGCCATGTCCCATGTAGGGAGGAGGGCAATGATTTCACTTATGGAGTTGTGTTTAGAGAGACTGAGGCCACTTCTGAGCAACAACACAGGTCATCCAGAACTATGTAGTCTTTGATTTAACTTAGGGTTCACTGTGTAGTGTAGTTCCATGGATCAAAAAAAAAATTATTCTGTAACCATATTTTCAATCTGACATTTCCCCTTTTAATCACATTCAAATATATATGTATTTCAGTGCTGTTAATTGCATTCACAGTGTTGTGCTTTCATCACCACCATCCATTATCAAAACATTTCCATAATTCTAAATAGGAACCCTATGTGTTTTAAGCCTTAATTTCCTATTCCCTACCTTACCCCATCCCCTGGTAAACTATATTCCAGATTCTGACTCTATGATTTGCTTATTCTAGTTATTTCAAATCAGTGAGAACATACATTATATCTCCTTTTCACTAGCTTATTTCACTCAATATGATGTCTTCAGGGTTCATCCACATTGTTACGTGTATTAGGAGTTCATTCCATTGTATGATTGAATAATATTCCACCATATATATATATCACATTTTATTAATCCATTCATCTGTTGTTGGGCACTTGGGTAGATTCCTTCTTTTCACAATTGTGAATAATGCAGCTATGAACATTGGTGTGCAAATATCTGTTCAAGTCCCTGCTTTCAATTCTTTTGGCTGTATGCCTAGTGGTGGGATTGCCAGTCATATGGTAGTTACATACTTAACTTTATGAGGAACCAAGGCAGCCAAACTGTCTTCCACAGTGGCTGCACCCTTTTGCATTGCCACTACAGTGAATGAGAGCTTCTATGTCATTGTTTCCTCTCCAGCACTTATTTTCTGTTTTTTTTTTTTGTTGTTGTTGTTGTTTTATAGCAGTCTTTCTAATAGAGGTGAAATGGTGTCTTATGGTTCTGATTGCATTTCCCTGGTGGCTAATCATGTTGAGCATCTTTTTTTTAAAATATGGAACGCTTCACGAATTTGAGTGTCATCCTTGTGCAGGGGCTATGCTATGTTGAGCATCTTTTTATGTGCTTATTGGCCATTTGTATATTGTCTTTGGAGAAATGTCTGTTCAAGAGTTTTACTGAGCTTTTAGTTTTGTTATTGTTGTTGAGTTGAAACATTTCTTTGTATATTCTGGATATTAAACTGTACCTGGATATGTGGTTTCCAAATATTTTTCTCCCTTTTTGTAAGTTGTCTTTTTCTTACCTTGATGAAGCCTTTTGATGTGCAAAAGTTTTTAATTTTGATAAGGTCCCATTTATCTATTTTTTCCTTTCTTATATGTGCTTTGGGTGTAAAATCTAAGAAACTGTTGACTATGACAAGATTCAGAACATGCTTTGCTATGCTTTCTTCTAGGAGTTTTATAGTTTTGATTCTTTTAGGCCTTTGATCCACTTTGAGCTAAATGTTGTGTATGGTGTGAGGTAGGGGCCCATCTTCATCCTTTTGTACATGGATATCCAGTTTTCCAAACACTAGTTATTGAAGAGACTATTCTTTCCCCCAGTGAGTAGCCTTGGCACTTTGTCAGAAATCATTTGGCCATAATGTGAGGGTTTATTTCTGAATTCTCAATTCAGTTCCATTGTTCTGTAAGTCTGCCTTTGTGCCAGTACCATGCTATTTTGATCGTTGTAGGCTTATAATGTTTAATATCAGAAAGTATGAATCCTCCAACTTTGTTCTTCTTTCTCAAGGTGATTTTTGCTATTTGGGTCTCCTATCCTTCCACTTACATTTGATAATTGGCTTTTCCATTTCTTCAAAAAATACTGTTGGAATTTTTATTGGAATCATATTGTTTCTGTAGCTCACTTTGAGTAGTATTGACATCTTAACAATATTTAGTCTTTCAGTACACAATGATGGAATGTCCTACTTTTGATTTAGATCCACCTTTGATTTCTTTTTGCAGTATTTTATAGTTTTCTGAATATAAGTCCTTTATATCCTTGGTTAAATTTATTCATATATATATTCCAGTTGCTATTGTAATTGGAAATTTATTTCTTGATTTCCTCTTCAAATTGTTCATTACTAATATATAAAAAAGACATCTGATATCTGCATGTTGATCTTTTACCTTGTCACATTTCTGTATTTGTGTATTATCTATAGTTGCTCTGTTGCATATATTACAGGCTTTTCTGTATGTAGAATCAGGTCATCTGCAAATAGGTAAAGTTTTGCTTATACCTTTCTAATTGGATGCCTGTTACTACTTTTTCTTGCCCAATTGCCCTGGCTAGAACTTCTTGTAAAATGTTGAATAACAGTGGTGACATTGTAATCTTGTTCCTGAGGTTAGAGGGAAAGTTTTTCAGTCTTTCACAATTAAGTATGATATTAGTGGTAGGCTTTCATATATAACCCTTATGTTGGAGAAGTTTCCTTTTATTCCTAGTCTTCTTGGCATTTTATCAAGAAGGCATGCTGGATTTTGTCAAATGCCTTTTCTGAGTCAATTGAAATGGCCATATAGTTTTTTCCCCTTTCCTTCTAATATGGTATACTCCCTTAATTTCCTTATCTTGAACACCCTTGCATATCTGGGATAAATTCCACTTGATCAAGGTTTATAGTTCTTTTAATGTGCTTTTGGATTCTGTTTGCTAGTATTTTGTTGAGGATTTCTGCTCTATTTTCATAAGTGATGTTGGTCCATAATTTTTGTTCCTTGTGGTATCATTATCTGGCTCTGTTATTACAGTGATACTGTCCTCATATTGTAGCAGGATAGAATAGGCCATCTGGGTTTGCTCACTGGTCCTCAACCTGGTCCTGAAAGAGTTAAAAGCTTCACTGCCAGCTCCCCAGGATGAATTAAGACATGATCTCAGCATTAGCTATGTGTGAAAGTTCCAGACTAATTTTCCTTTTGGGCCAACATTTGAAACAGTGTTATAAGCACATACCAAGAAGGCCACAAGTGCAGATGGTAATCATCTCTTTTGAAACAATATGAACACCTGACAAAAAGAAACATAGGGCAAAAATCAACATTTTTGTGGGCTAAAGCCCCTATAAAACCAACTGACTTTACCGGTGCAAGTGAGTTTCTCTTTTTTGAGTACACCCATGCTGATTCCTTTAGTATGTACTCCCATCAATAAAACCTTGCTGTTTACCTTCACTTTATTACTTGTCCTTAAATCTTCCTCATGGTGAGACTCTGAACCTGACGCAGGGCTCAGGTCTGGTGCTGGTGGAGCTCCGGTTACAATATAATGAGTTAAGTGTGTTACCACCTTTTCAATTTTGGAAGAGTTTGATCAGGTTTGATGTTAATTCTTCTTGGAATGTTTGGCAAAGTTCAGCAGTGAAGACATCTGGTTCTGGCTTTTCTTTGTTGGGAGGTTTTTTATTACTTAGTCCTTTTACTTATTATTGTTCCGTTGAGATCTTCCATTTCTTTTTTAAAAATGTGATTCCTTTATTAAAAATGTGCCATGTCTTAAAAAGGATATCTGTCATGGATAGATATTATTACCTGAAATTTCTGTAAAGCATTTTATACTTCTAGAATTAATTACTCACTTACAAATTCCACTGAATGAGGCAAGAAAATGTATAAGCTGTTTAAAGTGATAATGGCAAATAATATATAACTCAAGTAAACCTTCCAAAAAAGGAAAATAACATTCCCCCCATCCCTATTCTAAACCTAATTTCTACATAGAAGAGACAAAAGTGTAGAAAACAAAAATATAAATCATTCAAATTTACCACTAGTAGGCATTATTCATCTTTAACATTTTCATGACTGTCCTTATAGGTGTGCATGTATGTGTCTTATCTATATCAAATATACAAATAATCATGCACAATTTTGTGAATATGCACATTACATGTTTATACAATGCAGTCATCTTTCTCAACATGCTAGTCACATATGTGGATGTGTATATGTACATACATACATTAAGGCATTTTGTATTTAATTATATGAATGAAATTATATGCTAAGGGTATTCTGTAGCCCTTTTTCATTCAAACGTGGGTCACAAAGATCTTCTCATGCCATTGAATACAGATGTACATCATTATTTTAAAATCTATGTAGTATTTCTTTGTGTAGTTATACTTGGATATACCTAATGAGCCAAATGGCAAAGGCAGCTCTCAGATGGGCTTTGGGTACGGTGAGTGCTCTGGCATTGAGAGTTTGTGGAAGCTCTTTTAGGGGCATCAAAAAGGCGGTTGGGGAATTTAGGAGTTAAGTGGCTTTTACTGTCAGACTTGGTTTTCTCTGATGACTCTTAGAATTAGTGTCAGTGGGAAGGGAACTTCCAGTTATAGGGCTCAGGGAATTAATTTCATTGTGGAATATGGGGCTTAAGGTATGAATGACAGGGTTAGCTTTAAGTCAAAGGGAATTAGAGATGTTGGGTTGGAAATGGCAGAGAAAATAATGAAAACTTTAAGGCCATTTGGTTCAGGTCAACAGAGCAAAACAGAAAATAAAGGAAAGCCTTATTAGTTGTGGAAAGAAAGAGAAGTTTTCTTTGAAAATATTTTTATTGAGAAATTTTCACACACATCCCAGTCCATACATGGTATAAAATCAATGGCTTGCAAGATCATCAAATAACTGTATATTCATCACCATGATCATTTTTAGAACATTTGTATCATGCCAGGAAAAAATAAAAAGAAAAAAAACTCATACTTGCATACTCCTTATCCTCCCCTCTCATTGACTACTAGTATCTCAATCCACCCATTTTTTTACTCTTATTCCCCCCTTTATTTATTTTTTATCCTTATTTTTTACTCATCTGTCCATACCCTGGATAAAAGGAGCATCAGACACAAGGTTTCAACAATCACATGGTCATATTGTAAATGTATATAGTTATACAATTGTCTTCAGCAGTAAAGGCTATTCGAACACAGCTCAGCAGTTTTAGGTACTTCCCTCCAGCAACTCCAATACACCATAAAAACAAAAAGGGATAACTATATAATGCATAAGAATAACCTCCAAAATAACTTCTCATTTCTGTTTGAAATCTCTCAGCCACTGACATTTTATTTTTTCTCATTTTTCTATTCCCCCATTTGGTCAAGAAGGCTTTCTCAATCCCATAATGCCAGGTCTTGGCTCATCCCGGGAGTCCTATACCATACTGGCAGGGAGATTTACACCCCTGGGAGTCCTGTCCCAATGAGGGGGGAGGGTAGTCAGTTCACCTCTGTAATTGGCTTAGAGAGAGAGGCCACATCTGAGCAACAAAAGAGGTTCTCTGGGGGTGACTCTTTAGGCATAATTATAAGTAGGCTTAGTTTCTCCTTTGCAGGGATAATTTTCATAGGCCCAAGATTGAGGTCTCAGCCTATTGAATTGCTTGCCTCCACAGGTTGTGAGAATATCAGGAATTACCCAAATGGGGAAGTTGAATATTTCTTACTTTCTCCCAACCCCACAAAGGGACTTTGCAAATACTTTTTTATTTTCTGCCCAATTTATGCTGGGATATATCGAGGCATCATACTAACCTGTACAGACCAACAAGATTTCACACCCTATTCAAGATTCCATGTACTTATGATGTTTAAATAAACTGGTCATATAAGTTACATTAGATAATGTGCTACCCAAAATATAAATTTTGCACCAAATAAGCCTCCCTTCCTTTGGTCTCACACATAGGTTGAAGTTTTAAAATGTGGATCACATCATCCTTTACCCTGTATTCTGATTTATATTAGTACTTTCCAAATCAGCTTCATTCAAACCTCTAGTTGAAATCTGATCAATTTTTCAACTTTTTAAACAGTTGTTGTATGGGATAATGCTGAGTCTCATAGCTTCAGTGCTCTAACTCAGAGTTTTATATGTCACATACTTACTCGAAGTTTCAGGGACTGACTAGGTTATACTAAAAAAAGTTCAGTATCTCAAAATTTAGAAATAATAGTTACAACTCTTGACTATATTTGACTGCTGAAAGACCTTACAATCTAGGACCCTTTACAATAGGTACCAGCCTGATAACTCATGCTCTCCACTTCAGTTCTCCAAGTTTATACATTAGGATTAGTCCGTATGAGTGAGACGTGATAGTATTTGTCTCTGTCTCTGCCATTTCATTCAACATACTGTCCTTAAAGTCCATTCATGTAATTGCATGTTTCACAATGCCATTCCTTCTCATAGCCACTCAGTAGTACATTGTATGTCTACACCTCAGTTCCTCCTTCCCTCAGTCATTGTACCCTTGAATCACCTCCATTGTAAATCATGAACACTGCCACTATAAACACCAGTGTGCAAATGTCCATTTGTGTCTCCATTCTCAGTTCCTGCAGGTATATACCTATCTTCCATTTCTTTTTAATTTAGACTGGGTGGTTCATGTGGTGTTAGAAATGTTTCCATTTCATCTAGGTTGTCTAATATTTTGGCAGACAGTTGTTCATAGTAATCTCTAATAATCCTGTTTATATATGTGGACTTGGTAGTGATGTCCCCCCTTTCATTTCTGAATTTGAGTCCTCTCTCTTTTGTTTCCTTTCTGTCTAAAATTTGTCAGTATTTTCAAAGGACTAGCTTGTAGTTTTATTAATTCTATTCTTTTTCTTTGTTTCTTGCTTTCTGTTTGCTTTGAATTTTATCTGATTTTCTTTCATAGTTCCCCCAGTTGTGAGGCTGGTCTCTGATTTGAGATTTATTATCTTTTTAAATGTATCTGGAGGTATAAATTTCCCTTTCAGCATTCCCTTTGCTGCATCCCATAAGTTTTTATGTGTGTCATTTTCATTCATTGCAATATTGTTTCTAATTTCCTTGTGATGTGTTCTTTCATCCATTTGTTATTTAAGAGTACACTGTTTAATGTCACATATTTTTCAATTTTCCCTCTGCTATTGATTTATATCTTCATTTTATGGAGGTTAGAGAACATACAATTTCAATATTTAAATTTATTGGGTCTTGGTTTGTGACCTAACATATGGTCTATCTTGGAAGATGACTTAGAGAAGAATGTGTATTCTGTTGTTGGGTGAAATGTTCTATTTATATGTCCATTAGGTATAATCAGTTTATGATTTTTTTCAAGTCTTCTCCTCCTTCTTGATTTATTGATATGATGCTCTATCTATTAATGAAAGTGGTCTATTGAAGTCTCCTACTATTAATGTGCAGCCATCTATTTTGCCCTTCAAATCTAGCAATATTTGCTTTACATCTTTTGTAGTTCTGCTGTTAGGTGCATAAATATATATTTATAATTGTTATATCCCTTGTTGAATTGAATCCCTTTGTCAATATGTAGGATCCTTGTTATTTAAAAATTTTTGACTTAAAGCCTATTTCATCTAGTATTTCTATAGCTACCTGAGCTTTCTCTTTTAAGTTTTTAATTATTTTTATTTATTTTTGAAATTTTTATTAAAGAAGTTGTAGGTTTTTCAGAAAAATCATACAGAAGAAACAGACTTCCCATATTACACCCCCACCATTATTAACAACTTGCATTAGTTTAGTGCACTGGTTACAATTGATGAAAAAATATTATCATAATTGTGCTATTAACTGTATGTAGTCCATAGTATATTTTTGGGTTCCCTGTTTGTATTGTAAAATTCTACAGTTTTGTTTTTAAGGCTTATTCCAATAGTGCAACATTGTGAACAAAAATTAACAGCACTGGATTATAAATTTGAATGGTTTAAAAGAGGACCATTTAAGTTTTATATATGTTACTTGAATAAAAATTTAAAATCCAAGCTCTCCTTTCGGTACAATTTGTGTGGATTTTCCCTTATCTTTTCACTTTCAACCTATTTGTTTCTTGAACATAAGTTGGGTTAGGCTTTTTTAAAAATCCAATGTATCTATCACTTCTTTTTTACTGGAGATTTTAATCCATTTACATTTAAAGTAACTACTGATAATGCTTGATTTTCTCCTGCTGTTTTGCCATTTTGTCTTTGTAAGTCTAAAACCTTTTTGTCTTCAATTCTTCCATTAATGTCTATTTTCGGATTTATTTTATTTTATTGTATCATTTGAATCTCTTCTCATTTCTCTCTGTAATATTTTTCAGATATTTCTTTTGAGGTTACCATGGGGATTAAATATATCATTACAATAGTACTGGTGTTTATAATGACCTATATGATTCCCTTTTCCAGAGATATTTATTTCTTTAGGCCACTTTCTTTTCAGTCTGCAGAATTCCTTTTAGCATTAGGAAAATTCAGTATAAACAAAGGCAAGGAAATATGAAAATGAATAGCCTGACTGAGCAACAGGGAATATTTGAAATATTTGAAAGCATACATAGATATGGAAGAAAATACAGCTGAATAGTTAAGATGTGACCAAGAAGAACTTTTACACATGCTTATGAGTTAGTATTGATATCATAATGTTCTTTGCAAGTGTTCATTTTGGAAAAAAACTCAGCAGGTTATAAAGTCAGGTATTTGTAGATATTTGGGGTTCTATGAATTATTCCACCATAGTGTGGCACTGGGCTCTTTATGAAGACATTTCAGTTTAAATTTGGACGTTTCATTTTTTTTTAATCTACAATATAAAGTCTGTCATCAACATTTGGACAGCCTTGGATAGCTATATAGTACTGCTTATGTAAGGAGACAAAACATACAATAACAAGACAATTATTCAATTTAGAGGGAGAAAAGCTCTCACTGAGTGTTTTAATTGCTAACTAGTAATTCCATTTTATAGATTGTAAAATAGAGTTTTTCTTATTTTTGACTTCTCAACAGCTGCAGGTGCTAGATATAATTTAGGAAAGCCATGGAAAGTAGTGAAAGTTTTCCTAATATAGAAAAGCATTTCCAAAGTCCTTTTTTCCCAATCAGTTCTGACAAGAAACATATCTTTCATCTACACAAGCTTATTAATCTTAAGACAAAATCCTGAGTGCTAAAGTAAGCTCTGTATTTAAAACCTTTCAGATACCACCTCAAAAACTGAACATATGTCATGTGAAAAACCAGCTCAGTGAAGCATTCTGAATGCTTCCCCTGTCCACTGTCACTGCACCTCTGTGCTCTTACAATTACAAAAATAAATATCCTATTGTCTTACCTCAAATAGGCATAAATGTGCCAACACACACTTTATGAGACAATTGCCTCCTTAAGATTAGGAAGAAGAAATACTGTTCTTGTACTGTACTGTTCTTGAAGAAATCCATGGGGAGCTATGTACACAATGAATATATGCCAGACAAGCAGTATACCTTTTAGAAAAAACAGTTTAGTTTTTTGTTTATTCTAGTAATTATAATCCAAGTTTTCAAATTCAGGAACAGCTTGTAACAAAAGCTTTTGTTTAGTGTGTGGTCAAATTTGAAAGAAGCCCAGATAGATATTTTAATTCTAGAGCACTGAACCAAAAGGCAGAAAGCAGAACTCAACTTTGGCCTTTGCTGTTAGGCTCACTGTTGAATTCTATACCATCTGTGTTGCTATATGTCAGTTTCTCTTGCCTCTGAAAAAGAAACCCTGATTCATACTTCTTCTTGGTCCTCAGGGATACTTTGTGAAGAAATTATATTTAAGAGGGCTTTGAGAAGTACCAATAGAGAAGACTGACTATAAAGTCAGGATATTGGTCCTCTAATTAATTTGTATTGCTTCTGTGATTCAACTGCATAATAAAACTTCATATGAATTATCGATGGCATTAGCTATATCTACTTCTAACAGCACTATATTTTTCCATGTTTAGCTTTACTGTGTACGTCATTAGTCAATAAGTGATTTGATTGTGTTTAACTCAGATACTAAGGGAAATTAGTTGGGATAATATTTTTGTTTCTCCTAAACTTCTAGAACAATAGACTGGCCTTGTGCTTTTTCTGGCTTTGGTTCAAGGATGGGTCAGGCATTATGTATTTGGATTTTTAACTCATCTCCTTGGGCAGTCATGAGATTATTCTTCTTTACTACTTGATTATATGTCTTTGTGAATTCCTATCTGACACGAACCTAATGCTTTTCCACTGAGATTTCTCAATAATAATAATAAAACATTTAGCAAACTCTAATGACATGTTAATTGCTTATATATATCATTAAATTTTCCCAAATATCCTCTATGAGTTACATATGATCATTATAATAATTTTCCAGATGAAGAAGTTGAAATCTGGAATGTTAAGTAACTTGAACATTGTCACAAGCCAGAATTCAGAGTACAATTTCTGTGGCTCCAAAGCTCACAGCATATTTTCTCCTACATTACCTTTCATGTACAGCATGTCATCTGTTTTTGATCACTTTGTCTTCACATACCTGTTTTATTAAACCATCTTAGGATGCTTTTTTAGAAAAAAAAAGTTTTGTTTGTTTTTTTCTAAAAAGCAAATCTCAGATATTTGTTTTCTGACAAATACTGTCAGTATTTGTTCTAAAGAATACAAACCAAATTCTTTCCTATCAAATAAATAATTTTAGCTTTATTCTTGCTGAAGTTTCTGAATAACAGATAGATATTTATCAAAAATACTAAGTCATCCTTAAATTTTTTTTCTTCCAGGCTAACCAGCTTTTTTATGGGTTTTTTTTTTTTGCCCCTTATTTTTCTGTTGTGTTTT
>PVIY010020519.1:0-43924 GCA_004026745.1 Myrmecophaga tridactyla
ATCAGCCAGGGTCTATAAATTTAGGGAGAGTAAAATACTTAAGTAAAATAAAATTGTGTTTGATGCAAAAAAGTCATCATAAAAACAGGAATAGGACTAGACTTGGCCACTGCAACTTTTTTCAGCTCTAAGTGCTTTTTTATTCCTTTCATTTGGAGGTTAAAAAAATCTTTTTATTTTCATAATATCCTAAAATGATGAACAATTTTAAAGGTACATTGACTATTGTGTTCTGGAAAATATACTGCAATTGTTTAATTTTTCCCAAGCTTAAATCCTAGAAAACTCTTATCCCAAGCCTATTTATTTTACTAATGATTTGCTTACTATGGTGTCATTGTCAGGTTCATGTGTCAACTTGGCCAGCTGGTGGTACACATTTGTCTGGTTGGGCAAGTGCTGGTCTGTCTGTCGCAATGAAAACGTTTCATAGAATTAAATCATGACCACGTTGGCTGTATCCACAGCTGATTCCATTTGTAATCAGCCAAGGGGAGTGTCTTTTGCAATAAGTGATGTTCAGTCTAATCACTGGAAGCCTTTTAAGGAGGATTCAGAAGAGACAGGCTCTCTTCCTGCTTCAGCCGGTGAGCCTCTCCTGTGGAGTTCATCCAGACCCTCCATCAGAATCATCAGCTTCACAGCCTGCCCTGCAGATTTTGGACTACGCATTCCCACAGTTACATGAGATATTTTTATAAATTTTATATCTACAGATATTTCCTGCTGATTCTGTTTCTCTAGAGAACTCTGACTAATACATATGGTTACCATTCTAAAGGTATTATTGGAAAAAAATTTTTAAACAAACATTACATATTCCATAGCATTCCTTCTATGCCTATCATTTCTAATCTTCAGACCCAATTGAAAGAATTCGAAACCATACTCCCCATCTTTCTGCACCCAGCCCTTCACTCATACCTGCCTTAGGTGCTTAGGACCGGGCAGCAGGGATAGGTGAGGCAGAAATAATGAGACCTGGTCTGTTGAACTTGAATTTAAAAGTTTTAGGTGAGGGCAGTTAGATTTGAGAGTTCCTATGTTCTTTTTTAAAAATGTAATTTTATTGCTATATATTATATATTTACATACCATATAATCATCCAAAGTGTACAATTAATGGTTCACAATATCATCATATAGCTGATATGCCCTTTTTAAAATTATTTCCAGTTATTAGATCTACTTCACTTAAAGCTGTGACCTGGACTATTGGAAAAATGTGTTTGCTGTTTCCTCAAGGCAGCTCTCCATTAGCCCTCTGCTGTCTTAGGGAACTCTCAAGGGTGATTTCTTTCTAATGTCCAAGTTTGTTACAGCAATTGCAAAAACTAAGATTTTTGAAAACTGCTGCCCAGAGGTTTTTTTCTTTTTCTCCCTCTGGAACTCTAGGAGTACTAATTTATATTTAAAAAGTGCTTATTTATCTTTAAGCAATTCCAATAAAGTGCTATAAGAATTTATTAATTCGCTATTATCATCCAGAAGTTTGAGAATATACATTGAACCAGCAGAGAGACACAAATACGGAGTTAGCCACACAAGAAACAAAAGCAAAGAAATACTTTTGTTGCAGTGGCTGTGTAAGAAACTATTGGAGCTGCTAGTGTTACTGAAAACTGTTAAAGTTGCAAAGAGGAAGCAGGTAGCTAGCTAGAGCTATGGAACAAAGGGAACCAAGTGTGTAGTATTCAAAACTAATGAGATGTTTATAAACTATACATATTTTGGATCTATACTTAGGCCAACATCCTGAACTTGCAGTTAACTATATCTTGCTTCTCCAGTCAAGCAGAGAAACTGGATTCAACCAGTTGCCAACACAGGCACAGAAGACCTCCAAATGTCCTTCAGGAGACCCCTGCCTTATTAGCATAGTAAAAGACACACATGGAGGTGGAGACTTTCTGCCAGTTTTGAACATGCAATGTATGAAATAGTATGCAGTTAACATGGGATGATGTAACCCTAGGAACATGCTCGTTAATTAGTAGTCAACAGATAATTATAGATACAAATGATGCTAGCTTTATGTAGAACACCTGACCCCAAGACATAAACCAAGGATAGGATAGCCTGGAGTTTCTGACTTCTGGACCAGGGTCAACCTTGCCTCTGTAGATGCAAATAAAGTTTTTGGATCTCCTACTTAAGTTGTGGTTCTTTAACTTAGAGCAGTCACCATCGGCTTTCCTAAGAGTTTGGTGGTTTCCAACCTAACAACTGGCAACCCAGATGGGACATTAATTATCATCCTTCCCAGTGACTGGCTGATCTCAACTGGTTACTTGATGTGGTCCCTTCTCCCAGATGCAGACATCTGTTCTCATCGGCCACCTGAACTCCTTTTGTTTGGAGAATGGTGTTCTGCCTGGTGGCAGTGAACCCCTTGAGGTCCAAGAACTACAGCTATCTTGTAGGTTCCCTGAGAAACCTTTCCTGTCCTCTCTGGTGAGTTCATTCCATGTTGTTTCCTTATCATCTGGTCTCTGATGTTCATTTCATATCCCTTTGTGGGATTTACTGCAAGTCTATTTCAGGTCTCATTATGGGACCTGATGGAGGTTCTCCTCCATCGGTTTTGAGAGGCTGGTGGGTTTGAGTCCCACACACTCACTGTGTAGAGGTCTTTGAGCTAAACCCCTTCCTTGGAATCTGGTTTCTGTTCTTATGCATTGTTCTGGTTTTCTTTCATCCCCCTTAATTTGTCTAAATCATCACCATGGGTAATGAGGTGTCTTTCCCTGAAAACCCCCCCCTTAGGATGCATTCTTAAAGATTGGTCAAGGATTACAGGATGCCTTGGGGACCCCATTCTGAGGTGAAAGTGGGTGATCTTTCTGTGTAAACACTGTAAGGACCTAGTATCCCCTGGAGAATAAAGAATTTGACAGGAGAATGGAACCTTGAGACCTGAGACACTTGTAGAGTTGAATTCATTTTGCCGATGAATGGCAAAATCAGGGGAGAGTCCCTATGTCCAGATTTTTGTGTGTATGAATTAAATTGGAGTAAAGATATCCACAAATAGTGTGGGTTAATGGTCTGTGTCAGGACAGAAAATGGTAAAAGCATTCAAAACCCCATTCTCAACTCAGGGCCAGATGTCATAGATGGCCTTATTGGCCTGAGGGCTGCTTGCAATCCGACTGTATCACAACTGGCATTACTGCCCTTGCCCCAATATCTTGGGCCTCGACCTATGCTTGTGCAGGACTTCCACCACCCCCAGTGGAGGTTTCTGGGTCCATCCAATCTCCCTCCCATACTAGAAGTGGGGTTACTTTTGATCCAGGGGCTCCATCTGCCCCAAAATTGAGCTGTGGGCAATTTCCCATTTGGCTGTTGATGAACAAGGAAGACCCCTTAGATTCCTTTTTGTACACACCCCCTTCACGACCTCTGATCTTTTCAACTGGAAACAAAATTGTCTTATTGAGTAGGCCCAGAAAAAAATGACTTATATTTTCCTGACCAGTTTTGCAACCCACAACTGTAACTGACATCCGATTTTTGTTAAACACCTTCTTACCCTCAAGGAAAGCTCACGGTGTTAGACAAGGCAAGGCAAGAAGATGAAGGTCTCAGGTAGAACAAGGGGCCCCTAAATCTCAGTGTATAAGCAGGGTTGGGAATCTATCCCAGATGTTGTTTCAAAAGGGGACCCTAATGAAACTGGAGACATGCACAAACAACCACTGCAAAGTGCATTCCAGAAAAGCTGAAAAAGGGGGTGCCAAAACAGAACAACTTTACCAAAGTAAGGGAAGTCCAGCAAAAAAAGACGACGAAAAGTCCCTCTGTCTACTTAGAGCATATTTCCAAAGCCTTTCAAATGTACATGTATAGAGACCAAGAAAAGCCTGAAAATTCAAGGCTGATCAATATCACCTTTATCACCCACAGTGTCCCAGATATAAAAAAAAAAAGTTACAAAAACTGAATCGACCTGAGGGGGCAACCATCTCTCAGTTAGTAGAGATAGGCTTTAAAGTCTTCACCAACCGAGATCAAGCATTAGAAAAAAAGCAGCAAAAACAAGCCAAGCAACAAACTTTTCTTCTAGCAAAAGCACTAGCAGGCTGTCTAAGAAAAGAACTGTGGTTACAGGGGGCCCACATATTATCTGGGCTTCCTAACCCATGGAAGGGAAGAAGAATAAATAAAGGGAACCCCAAACCAGCTTCCCCCCCTCAGACTCCAACAGTGTGCTTATTGCAAGAAAGAAGGACATTGGAGGAATGAATGTCCAAATACAAAGGAAAAAGCATCCTTCTTGGGAGCTCTGGAAGCTAATCAGAGTGATTCAGACTGACAGGCCCTGGGGTAAGGGGATGGTAGGCTCCCACCCTGTCACTTATCCTCATCAAGAACCCTGGGTTTGAGGGAATAAAGAAGTATTTGCAAAGTCCCCTTGGGGGAATGGGGAGAAAGGGGGAAAAATTCAGGAGAATTCCTGATACTCTTGCAGGCAGTGGGGACAACCAAATCAATAGGCTGAGCTGTCAATCTTGGGGTATGAAACTTATCTCTACAAAGGATAGGCTAAGCCTACTTAAAACTAGGTCAAAGAATCACCCCCAGAGAACCTCTTTTGTTGCTCAGATGTGGCCTCTCTCTCTAAGCCAACTCAGCAGGTGAACTCACTGCCCTCCTCCTCTCTACATGGGACATGACTCCCAGGGGTATAAACCTCCCTGGCAACGTGGGACAGAAATCCTAGGATAAGCTGGGACTCAGCATCAAGGGATTGAGAAAACCTTCTTAATCAAAAGGGAGAGGAGCGAAATGAGAGAAAATAAAGTGTGAATGGCTGAGAGATTCCAAACAGAGTTGAGAGGTTATCCTGTAGGTTATTCTTACGTATTATCTAGATATTGCTTTTTAGTTTATGGTGTTTTAGAGGGGCTAGAGGGAAGTACCCTAAACTGTAGCGCTCCAATAGCCTTGTTTCTTGAAGATGATTATATAATGATAAAGCTTTTGCAATGTGACTGTGTGATGGTGAAAACCTTGTGTCTGATGCTCCTCTTATTTACAGTTTGGACAGATGAGTAAAAAATATGGATAAGTAAAAAACAAATAATAAGGAGAACAAAAGTTAAAATAAATTGGATAGATTGAAATACTAGTGGTCAATGAGAGGGAGGGGTAATGTATGAGTTTTTTCTTTTTTTATTTCTTTTGCTAGAGACATGTAAATGTTCAAAAAAAATGATCATGGTGATGAATACACAACTATGTGATGATATTGTGAGCCATTGATTGTAACCATGCCAAGAATGTTTGTATGTCAAGAATGTTTGTATGTTTGTTTGTTGTTTACAATAAAAATATTAAAAAAAAAAAGAACCCTGGGTTCAAATGAAAGTGGGAAACCACACTGTTGACTTGTTAATAGATATAGGAGCAACCTATTCAATCCTCAACTCTGCTATGGCCCCTCACGAAAGGAAGGGATAATTGTCAAAGGGGGTGGCTGGGAAAAACCTACAACCAAAGTTCACTGCCCCCTCTGTTGTAAAACTGGAACGCATAAAGTCTGTTACCAATTCTTGTATATGCCTGAGAGCCCTACTCCCCTATTGGGAAGAGACCTTTTAGCCAAATTGCAAGCAGAAATTGTCAAATGGGAAGTACTGAAAATTAGATTGCCCGAAAATGAGGCTTAGCTGTTACAGGCTGCTTTAATAGAGGGCAAATGTGAGCTGAGCTGCAGCCCTAGGAAAGCCAGATAATCCTAGAGTTTGGGCTATTGGAGTCCCTGGAAGAGCAGTCAATGTCTTGCCAGGAGAAGTTGAACTGTTACCTGGAGCCAAACTCTCTTCCATTAAGCAGTATCCCATGGCACTAAAGGCATGGCTGAGGCTCCAACTGGTCATTGTGAACTTAAAAGCCATCCCAGTGCACATCCCCATTCTCCCAGTCAAGAAACCCAGAACACAGGATTACAGGTTTGTCCAAGATTTAAGGGCAATCAACAAGATTGTTAAAGACATGCAACTGGTTGTTCCCAACCCTTATGCATTACTGGCCGCCGTGAGCCCTGCCAACGCCTAGTTCTCAGTAGTAGATTTGAAGGATGCTTTTGTTGCAGTCTAGTGAGAAAAGAGTCAGCCCCTTTTTGCTTTTGAGTGTGAGGAACCTACCATGGGACAAAAGGAACAGTATACTTGGACAGTCCTTCCCAAGGGTTTAAAAATTTCCCTACTCTTTCCAGTGAACAGTTGGGTAGAGACTTATGGGAGCACACTTGGCTAAAAGGACAAGTCCTATATGCTGACACCCTCATTGCCAGTCCCACCATGTGAAAAGGGATACTGTTAATATGCTCAACTGTTTAGCTGAGCTCAGATACAAAGTTTCAAGGAAGACAGCACAAATGGTAAGACAAAAAGTGTCTTACTTGGGTTTTATCATAGAACCAGGAAGATGTTCCCCAACAGAAGACTGGCTTCAAGCAATCGTCCATGTGGTGCCACCCAAAACCAGACAGCAGTTACAGGGGTTAGGCATGGCTGGATTCTGCAGAATTTGCATTCCTAACTTTGGGCTTATTGCACAAACACTGTATCATGTCTTACAGAGTGAGGATACAGAGCTCCTCAATTGGACAGCAGAATGCAGAAATGCCCTACAAAAATGAAAAGCAGCAGCTCTGGATCCCCCAGACTTGAACAAAACCTTTGATCTGCTTGTGCGTGAAAGAAGGGGTTTAGCCCTAGGTGATCTCACACAGAAACTGGGCCCCAACTCTTGACCCATTTCTTACTTCTCCAAAAATTTAGGCAATGCTCAAAAAAGGCTGGCCCCCTTGCTTAAGAGCTGTGGCTGCAGTCTGTAGCCTGATGCAAGAAGTGGAAAAATTTACTCTTGGCCAACCCATGATAATTCATATCCCTCACTGTGCTGGTTTGAAATGATGTATGTACCCTAGAAAAGCCATGTTTTAATCCTATTCCCATTTGTAAAGGCAGCCATTTCTTCTAATCCCTATTCAGTATTGTATGTTTGAAACTGTGATTAGGTCATCTCCCTGGAGATGTGATTTAATGAAGAGTGGTTGTTAAACTGGAGTAAGTAGAGGCATTTCTCCACCCATTTGAGTGGGTCTTGATTAGTTTCTGAAGTCCTATAAAAGAGGAAACATTTTGGAGAATGAGAGATTCAGGTGGAACAGAGAATGCTATAGCACCACGAAGCAGAGTCCACCAGCCAGTGACCTTTGGAGATGAAGAAGGAAAATGCCTCTCAGGGAGCTTCATGAAACCAGAAGCCAGGAGAGAAAGCTAGCAGGTGATGCCGTGCTCGCATTGTGCCCTTCCAGCCAAGAGAGAAACCCTGACTGTGTTTACCATGTGCCTTTTCACTTGAGAGAGAGACCCTGAACTTTATGGGCCTTCTTGAACCAAGGTATCTTTCCCTGGATGCCTTTGATAGGAGATTTCTATAGACTTGCTTTAATTGGGACATTTTCTCGGCCTTAGAACTATAAACTAGCAACTTATTAAATTCCCCCTTTTAAAAGCCATTCTGTTTCTGGTATATTGCATTCTGGCAGCTAGCAAACTAGAACCAAACTAGAACAAAGCCTTAACCCTAATGCAGGGAAAAGCTGGGCTTTGGCTCCCACAAGGGAGGTTAGGCTGATACCAAGCCCTCTTACTAGATAAACCAGAAGTAAAACTGGAAGTTTTGCCCCCTTTAAATCCTGCTTCACTGCTACTAGACCCAGGTGCTCTAAACTTTCCTCATGATTGCGTGAAAGTCTTGTCCAAGAATGTCTCAGCCAGAGAGAACTTACTGTGTGTACAATCTTCAACCCCCAAACTAGAAATCTTCACTGATGTTAGTAGCTTTGTAGAGAAAGGGGAGCAAAAAGCTGGCTATGCTCTCATAAAACAGCAGGAAAAATCATTGACGCTCATGCGGTCCCACTGAGCACCTCAGCTCAAAAGGCAGAACTTCTAGCCCTAATTTGGTCCCTGGAAAATAGTAGGGGGAATCAAGTTAAATATGCCTTCTAAATATGCCTTCCTCAAACAGACTCTAAATATGCATTCCTCATCCTCCACATATACTGAGCCATCTGGAAAGAATGTGGGCTGCTTACTGAAAGCAGCAAAGCTGTAAAACCCCCAGAAGAAATTGCATATTTTCTCAAAGTTGTTATGCTGCCAGCCCAGGTTGCAGTCATCCACCACCAAGGATGTCAAAAATGAGACAGGTATATTGCCTCAATGAAACAAGAGGCTGACTTAGCCACCAAGGCTATGTCAAGCCAAGTGACACCAAGGCAAGAACTATGTACCATGGACACCACATATGTCTTTTTGTGGCACAGTAACTCCAAGATGTATTCAAACTTGAATACTCAGTCCAGGACTTGGCCCGAGCTGAAAATTGGTGCTATGCCTGAAAAAAATCATGGTGGATGGTTGGCTAATGCTGAAAACAAGATCCTGCTCCTTGAGAAACTTATTTGGCCCATCATAAACTGGTACCATAAAGCCACTCATGTTGGGGCTGAAGAACTTATAAAACTCATCTTAAGAACAGCTATTGGACCCCCTCTAACCCAAGCTGCCTCCCATGCTGTGCTTTCCTGCCCATGGTGCCAATCAAGCAATCTTTGCAGCAGGTCACAAAAACCTACCCCTGCAATTCAATACTGAGGAACTTTCCCTGCCGAAGGTCAGCAAGTTGACTTCATCATAATGCTGAGAGCCCAAGGGAATTTCAAGTATCTTCTAGGTTTTCCTTCCCTGCTGAAGGTTGGCAAGTTGACTTCATCACAATGCCAAGAGCCCAAGGGAATTTCAAGTATCTTCTAGGTTTTGTGGATACCTTTACAGGATGGGCTGAAGCCTTCCCCTACCAGAAAGAAGGGCATACCGCTGTTTATAAATTTCTTCTACAAGAAACCATTCCAAGGTTTGGACTACCTGTCTCTCTCCAGTCAAACAGTAGGCCTGCATTTATCTCCAAGACTGCAGCAGCTTAGCTGCCATCTTGGAATCAAGTGGAAACTTCATGCTGCATGTAGAACTCAGTCTTCTGAGAAAGGGGAATGCATGAACCACACCTTAAAGACAACCATCAGCAAAGTTTGCCAAGAAGCCCAGATATGATGGACTCAAGCTTTGCCTGTCGCACTTTTCTGGGTTAGAGTGAGCCCATGTAAGGGTCTGGGCTTAATTCATAAGTCCCTATGAATTAATGTATGAGGAGCCCTTCCTAAGTGAACCCAAACAACCATATCCTGTGCCCTTGTCTATAGAAAGAGCCCTCCATAAGCCCTAGAATTTAATGAAACCCTCAAGGCATTGCTCCAGTTTAGCACTCTGAGGCTTGCCTTTCCAGCTGATATTCACTTGAATAAATTCAAGGCAGGAGACTGGGATATGTTAAAAACCTGGAAACCTGGAAGCAAGCCTTGCCAGAGGAACAGATCAAACCTAAGTGGCAAGTCCCCTATTATGTTTTATTAACTACTCATCCTTCTCTCAAGTTACAGGGTGTCAAGCTGTGGGTTCACTACACTCAAGTAAAACTATGGACAGCACCAGACCTTAAAACCCCAGACACTTACTGCTGAACCCTTAGAAGGGCTGCAATCATTGTGTAAAAGAAAGCCTTTGTCTGGCAAGTGATTCAGTGACCAGAGTTTTTGTTGTTGTTGTTTACTCAGTGCTCTTCTTTACCCCACAGCCTCTCTCCAAAATTCAGGAGAACTTCGCCACTCCTCTTTAATCCCTGCCCTCCAAGGTATTCTGGTGATATGGAACATCACCAACTGTGGGCTGTGTCTACCTCTGCAAAACACCTATACAGCAGTCCCTGCTCCTATCAAAGCCTGGAACACCAGTCTCAGCCTGTGACTCCATGGAACCTGTGGCACTTGGGGCAACTGGGGGACCTCATGACTCTTCTTAATGGGTCCAAAGCCATGCATCTGTACCTTGACATACCAGGCCCCATCTTCTCTGACCTTCTCCCAGCCTCACCAAAGTCATATGAGTTGGGCATTTTCCCCCAATACTTCACGGGCCTGAAAATTGGGAAGTTAGAGGAGCAAGCTTGTACTGTAACTATCTGGGTTAAAATGCCCTCCTCCAACCTCAGAGGCATGGCTGTCATTCTTCTACCGGGATACAGGTGCCCTTCACAATATGATGGCCCTGCACAGCTACCAAAATTCAATTCCAGCCACCTTGCAGTACGATGGGCAGTTAAATTCCCAAATGCAGGAACTCATCAATCAGTAATCAACAGATAATTATAGATACAGATGAGGCTAACTTTATGTACCTGACCCCAGTATTTGCCCATATAAAACAAAACAAACAAACAAAAAACACCTGACCCCAAGATATAAACCAAGGACAGGAAAGCCTGGAGGTTCCAACTTCTGGACCAGGGTTGGACCCTTGCCTCTGAAGATGCAAATAAACTCTTTGAATCTCCTACTTAATGTTGTGGTTCTTCTAAATTAGAATGGTCGCCATTGGCTTTCCTAAGAGGTTGATGGTTTTCCAACCTAATACTTTTGAGAGGACAAATAAAGGACTGAATATACCTCACCTTTTCTTTTTTCTGTTCTCTTTTACCGAATGACTTTGACTGTAATATAGTGTCCTTTTCTGTAGAACTGAGTCAGGGTTAGAATTAGAGCATTGACTGGCTGATGAGCAAAGGGCAAATTTCAAGAGGTCAGGATGCAAGGAGAAAGATATATCTAAGAACAGCAGCAATAAACAGCACCTTGGGGTGAAGGGACCCATCTGAGTGAGTCATCCATGGGGACGTGTGGGCCAACTCATCCCATCTGAATGGGTCATCTACACTCATGCATCAACAGAGGAGGAAAAAGGGGAGGCTAGTAAAATAGTTAATAAAACTTACAAAAATCTATAAAAGCAGATTGCTCTACAGTGCCAGGGCCTCTCATCCCTTATGTCTTTCTTCACAAGTGTGCCCCTATGTTCCTTCTCTGTGTGCATCCTTATACATTTTCTGCCTGCCTACTCTGTGCTGTGCCCTTGAATTCTTTCTCACATCATGGCCAAGAGCCTAAAATCCTGAATCTGGCAACAGAACCATTTTCAGACAATTTCTTTCTTAATTCTAAATCATATTGAGGATAGACTGTGTTATAGAAATAAACTTTTTCTAATAGACCCATAACTAAAATTGTCCTAATTTTTCAATACTGCCCAAAGGATCTTATTTGAAAGAATTTCTGTAATCAGTAACTCAGGAACACTAGAACAACACAAATGCAGTAAAACATCAACTAACAAGTTTAAAGATACTTAACACTTATTATATATTTAAGTAACACATCAATTAAAATGAGATGAAACACATCAACTAACAAGTAAATAGGCATTAAACACTTACTATACTTAAGTAACACACCAGTTAACAGTTCAACAGGGATACTTAATTTCATTAAGTATCAATTAATTGTTGGATCTTCAAAGAGGGATCATTCCACTTTTACCTTGATGACCCACTCAGTCAGCCAGATACCCAGACTTGGACCTGGAAACAGTTTCTCTCTTTGGAGTGCCCAAAGGGTCTGGTGTGCTGGCAGAACAGAGAAAAACTTGATTGCCAACTTGTAGACTAAAGAATGTCTAGCAGCTGCAAAAGGCTCAGTTACCACATTTACCTGTCCTACCAGGGTTCCTGAACCTTGGGCAGTCAGCTTCCTGGCTCCTTAGGACCTTTCATCCCATCAGGGGTTGCCAAATTGATACTGGACTAAGGCGGTGAATTCTCTGCCTGATGCACTCACATGAGCAATTTCTGAGATACTGAAGTTTCAAAGAGAGAAAGAGTTTATTGCCAGGTGTGAAGCAGGAGATCAGATGACCTATTAGCCTAAAAATCTGTCTCCCTGAACTGCAGTTATTCTGATAGTTTTATAGTATCAAAAGATGGGCAGGTTTTAGGATAATGACTTCTAGATGACACAATTAGAGGTGATCTAATTATTGAGCATGCACAGATAGATTACATGCTTAGTTGCAGAACATATATTTAAGAAAATGGTGGCCTTAATAAGATGATGGGTGTAATTTTTAGTATTATAATGAGATATAGGTGACTTATAGGTTAAAGTGTAAGCTACTGCACATGTCAGGTGGGCCCATTTTGGTTAGATCCAGTTTGGTTATGAAGATAACTTTGGAATTGGGGTGGGTTCATGCTGGGCTGACCCAAGGCTCTTCATTAAAAACCATTAGGAGCTGTCTTTAGTGATCATAAGACTCTAAAGTTGAAAAAACAGATAAAATAGGTACAAGTGAGGGTCAATTCCAAAGTTTTTACAACCACAAGGGCACCTACATAGATAAAGGCTATATGATCATTATGAGAGGTCAAGGCAGCTGGATTAGAGTTCAAAGACTTCAGATATTTCCCTCCATCTACTCGAATATACCAGAAAGTAAAAAAAGGAATAGCTATATAATGATTCAGTAATCATAATAATCCCTTAAATCCTAACTTCTCAGTTACAACATGATCAAATATTGCCGGGGACTCAGGCAGTGCATCCATTCTTATCATGAACTATGAATACTCTTTCCTAAACATACACCTAAATATCCCTTATATAACCTAAAATCTGGAGACCTGTTCTTTTGGAAGAAATATAAGAGAAAGAGAGCCCTTGAGCCCTAATGGAAAGAACCCTATTAGATACTGCTAACAGCCGTCATAGTAGTGATACTGAAGAGGATTTCTTCTTGCATTCATATTTCTCAATTACAGAGGCATAAACCATCCTTGAATCTCTAGAATACTGGTAATATTAGAGACCTGGAGCTGAGGATTCTTAGGAACTCTCCAGAAACAGACAGTCTTTTGAAGGAGACAGCATTCATCTAGGACTTCTGGAGCAAGTAGAAGACTACATGAGATATTGTCCACTCAGGATCCAGAGAATAAGATCACATATTATCACACTTAAATTGACACTCTGTTGTTCTTTATTTTCCTAGCTATATGTACTTCTTCTTTTGCTGGTATAAGACTACCTTTATGTCACCTATATTTTTTATATTGCTTTTTGCATCCTTAGTCATACTTCAATGTGTGCCCAATACCTAGCTACAATTTACCTGTGAACTGGTTGAATCATACAACCGAATTAAATGTTGTGTTTGCACACAATTTCTTTTGTGAACTGTAGTATAATGAAAACCTTGGCTGGTCTTTGCCCCTAGTTCCTAGGAGATAACATTTACATCTTTGGAATTTCCAAAGATAGGAGTGTCTTTTGCTACTCTTAGTGGGCTCAGGGCCATATCTGACAGCTTATATGCTAACGAGATGACAGGATGGGACCAGTCATACCTGTGGTTTTAGGGTAGGGTGCTGACCAGACCAGAAAGACTAACTGTATGATTACGGGATTGGGACTTTAAGCCCGTTCCTGATAGCATGACATCCCAGACCTTTAGGAAGGTAGGAGGCTGCAGATTGAGTTTGACTACACAGGCATTGATTCCACCAACCTTAGCTATGTAATAGAACCCGTTACCTCGGGACACTTGAAGTCCAGAAAAACTTCCATGATTGATAATGACATTGTGCTGGGAGGGTGACACATTCTGACTCTGTAAACTTTCAACTTCTCTAATAAAGGGGAAAAATTATAATTACTTTCAGTGAGTTCTGTGAGTCATTCTAGTGAATTATTGAACCTGAGAGGTATGGTGGGAATCCCCACATTTGTAGCCAGCTGGTCATAAATGTGGGCAGCCTGGTCCCTGATCTTTCTGCTGGTTCTGAAGGACAATCGAGGGTTGTCCTTAACCTGTGGAGTCTGGCCAACATCAGGTAGTCGGAATTAGAATGGAATTGACTGAGATACTGCAGTCTTTACAGTTAGTGTCAGAAATTGTTGAAGTTGGAACCATCCATCTTTTTTAGTGTAGGTTTCTTCTAATCAATTGTTTGATTTTCTGGGTAGCTAGACCCAACTGTTAAGGTGGCTTTTCAGATGGCAAACATCACAGCAGACCAAAGAGCCGTTAATCTAAAACCTTCTATCAAGGCATGTCTAGAAAAGGAGGTTCTTGTCTCTACCAATACCAAAACTTTTTATGGAAGTTAGTTTTTGTAGTGGAAATTTAACAGAAATCGAGGTTAGAAGAGGATTATGAACAGAGGGTATATTTTTGAGGCTGTCCCACTTTTATAGATCTCACCAATAAGATGCACTAATTTGCTTTTGCTAAAGATGTTGCTACCACAAATTTCATTGCCTGGTACTAGATTATTTTTGATTAATGGCACCAAAATAATACCATACTATGTGACAACCACTTAGGGAATATTTTGGCTAAAAACAAATCATTGGGGAGTTTTCAATGACTGGTATTGAATTTGTGGAACAAAGGCGTTCTGGTTACTACTTGCAAATTGGGTCAGGAAGGGCTTGTTATTTCTGTAAACTGATACCTGCCTTCAAAGACAGTTTCCAATGACACACAGGGCCCACCTTGGCCCATCATTTTCCCCTCCAGGATCAAGATTTTGTTAGATAACTTAAATTAAGAAGAAGATAGGAGGAAATCAAGATAAGTTAGAAAACTTAAATCAAGAAAACTTGGACTTTGGAGTAGACACTCTACTCACTCAGGGGGAGTTATGGACTGCTTTCCTCTCTAATCAAGCCTCTTAATGTTTTGTAAGAATTCCAGGAAGTAGAGGAACCCTACACACTATGGTACATGGCACTTCAGCAAGCTCTTTGGAGAGAACTAGACAATGTTCCCTATGTTATAGAAGGCCTCATCCAAGAAGTTCATGAAATTGGACAGGAATTGGTTTGTAATTAAGTACTTTAGACATAATATTGTTCCCCTGAAGGGTATCATGTGCTGTTTTGGGGGAAGAATGTTGTACTTACATTCCTACTGACTTCTGTAGGATCTGGAGTGGTTTGAAGGTGTATGAACCCCAGAGAAACATGTACTTAAATTTAATCCATTCCTGTGGGTGTGATCTCATTGTAAATAGGATCTTTTGATGGAGTTACTTAAGTTAAGAAGGTGTTACCTACATCAGTAAGGATTGTTTTCAATCCTATTACTGGAGTCCTTTATAAGCAGAGTGAAATTCAGTCCTTAAGGGCCCAGGGCCCAGGCCCCACACCCTCCTCCATCTTGAGAACAATCACATAGCTGCTATATGGCAGGGATAAATGTTAAGGGTCAAAGAATGTAAAACCCCCTCCCCTAATGACCAAATCTCATGAGAGGCTGCTGAAACTCCATTGCAGCCAAATCTCACAAGACTGTTAGACTTTATAAGCTTTCTTTGGAATCTTATCTCTGTCTTTCTCTCTTTTCTTCTCTTGGCTTCAGGTAGAGTTCAGACTTCCATCTCTCAACTGGTCACCACTGGGATAATTTTCCTCCTGTCTGTAAGCCCCTAATTAGACTCCTGAGTCATCTTCTGTCTAGCACATTCTTTGGTCTAGAGGTAGTGATATGCTGGAACAAGACACAGAGAGAAAGCCACCAGAAGCAAGAGACTGGACACTGGTGAAGCACAGAAGAGAAGAGAGCAACCAGGAGACAAAACCATGTGCTTTGCCATGTGATGGAGGAGCTAAGGATTGCTGGTGAAAATCTCATGTACTAACTCACTAGGGTAGCCCTCCTCCCTTACTAACATATTAAAGCATTTACTTCCCTCCTTTAAGATTAATAAGGGACTTACCTAACCTCAGGACAAGTTCCTGTATTCTTCTTTCCCCACAGAACTGGCTAAAATTAATGAAGTGTGTGCTGACAGAAGAACTAAAGTGAACTTAGAGTTGCCCTGGAACATAGAAATCACCAGTGAGTGGAATCAAAGTGAGCAGGAACAATAGGAAAGGGAAACATTGGATCCAAAAGCAAGTGAGAGATCTGAATATTACAAGCTACAAACCCACTCATCAAAAATAGAGGACCAATCAGCAGTAATAGCCAATTTGCCATCCCTAATTTGAATGTTTAAACAACCAATGGCAATAGCCAATTTGGAGTCCTTAATTTGAATGTTTACTAGCCAATCATCATGTTCCAATATCCACAATATTTTTATTTTTTCCTCCTTTTGCCTACTGTAATAAAAATCCCTCACCTCTCCAGCTCTGGAAGACAAATCTGAGGATTTCCCTCCTTGCCTCTGCTGGGCTATCCTTTGCTAATAAACTCTCACTTTTCTCAAAATCCTGGTGTCATTGAATTGGCTTCTTTGTGCATTGGGCAAGAACTCAAGTGGTTTCACCAGTGACCAGCCCTAGAACACCACAGTCTTCAGGGAGAAAACATGGTCTTGATGATGCCTTGCTTTGGACTTCCTTTTAGCCTCAAAACTGTAAGGTAATAAACTCCCATTGTTTAAGTCAGACTGCTTCATGGCATTTCCTTGAATAGCCTAGAAAATTAAAACAGGATCATTAGTATTATTTAAAAGATCCAGAAGCAAACAAAGAAATTATAAAAATAGGTAATTTGGCTAATAATTCTATAGGCTCTTCAGATTGGGGATGGGATTTGTTCCCTTGGTTTATTTTGAATATTCTTTGCTGAAAAGAATATGACAAACTCTGATCATAGACCTTCTCTTAGGATTTGTGTTGCAGCATTCAGATGAGTGGTCTGCTGCGTTCAAGGGCTACTGCAAAGTCACTGACCCAGCAAATAATCCAACAAATGATCATTAAAAAAAAAGTAGAAAAACTTGACACATTTTGAGGTTGAAAAGGCTACCCATCTTCAGAAACATGATACACAATCATGACAACTCAAAGAACAGTGAAGATCTAGATTGATCACACTCCCAGATATTAAGCGTCGGCCCTTCTCAGGCTTAAGAATGAAGGCAAGAACTGTAAACCTCTACATACAAACAGCATGTTGTCTAAATTAACATGACTTTATTATTCCATTGTTATCATCAATGTGACTTTGCCCAGGAAGATAAAAATCATAAATAACTGCTTTTTTTTCCCCATTCCAGGAACTTCCTTCAAAGTCCATTTAAATAAACATCAAATTGTTCAATACATTGTATCAGATGACTATTCTCCAAGGCTCCTTAAAACGCTTGCCTCAAAATCTTGCTGTGTACACCAATCCTAAACTATTATATCATGATCCTTACCCAATGTTAATCAATCCCACCACTTCATGCCCCCACCTTCCCTCATTAGAAGTCTTGCTTTAAATCAAAACCCAAACCTTATAAGTATCCTGACTGCTTTTCCATTTCCAGATGCAACTAGGACTCTGTCAAGGTAGTGCTCTCTCTTACTGCAGTAAGCAATAAACTCAGTTTTGCCTTACCAACATCATTTTGGTGATATCTTAGAAAGCCAGCATCTGGCAATATTTAGGGCTGATCCAGCATGGACACCTGCCAATCTGAATCTCCAGTGGCTCTGTCACTGGAGCAGAGGCCTGGAGGTCCTTTGCTGTGTCTGGCAATAACCCTTGGTTGTCGGATTGTGGAGTAGGTAAGGTACTCTCAGGGGAGGCTCTGGGGTGGCCTGTCTAGTGGGTGGAGGACAATGGTCCCTCCATTGGAGGGAGTTGACAGCAGCTTTTTACCAACTGGTGAGGAAGTATTTCAATATTTTAACCATTGGTTAACACATTGTACTGGCTGTAGTGGTGGGTACCAATTAAATTATCAGTCTTTGATGAATTGATCATGGAAGACCAGATAGAAAAAAATGGATGGTTTGTGAATGCCGGCATGGACAGATGACTATTGGAGAGAATGGATATACTTGTTTCTTGGATTGCTTGCCAATCTTTAAGCTCCCTGAAACTTAAAAATAACCCTAGGGAAAGTGGAACACCAAATTGGTTAACAAGCTTTTACCACTTGGCTGAATTCTGAGTTTGATATAATTATTTTATCTAGTTTATAGCCAAGTAAAGTTCATTTTGCTTTTGTATAATTCAGTTTTTGGACTGAGATCCAGAAGTGCTATGTATTTTTTTCTTTATATAACTGGGATCACTGCTTTTTTCCTTCACTTAATATGTCTATAATATAACAGTAAACTTTAACCCATTTTTTAAATGATTACATAGTATTTTATTGAATGAATGTGTTATAGTTTATATGACTACTCCTATGATGGCATTGATATTATTTATAGTTGTGTTGCCATAATGAACATTATTGCAAGAAATATCCTTTTACCTCAAAGTGAGGAAAAATTCCTACACGTAGATTTTCTGAGTCAGATGTTGCTTCGTTGTTTTATTAGCAGAAGTGAGGTTGAGCATATTTTCACATCTTTAACAGCTGTGTGTGTGTGCCTGTGTGTGCTGCCTGTTAATTTCTTTGCCTATTCTAAAAGAAAAGAAATTGTTGCTCATTGTGTCGGGATTTGAGCTCTTTGTCTATTGAGGAAATTATTATATTATCTGTTGTGTCTGTTACAATGCTTTTCTACACCTACCACTTTCTTGGACTTGGTTTATGGTAGTTTTGGTACATAGAAGTTTAATATTTATGTGTAGTCATTGATAAATCTTTTTCCTTTATGTTTGTAGATTCCAAATCATACTTAGAAAGTCTCTTCTACTTTAAGAATATTATTTTTAGAGACCTGAATTATGTTCTATTACTTTCATGGTTTATTTTTTTATATTTAAGTCTTTTTTTTTACATTTGAAAGTCATTTTGATGTGAGTGACCCAGCTCCATTTTTTCAAAAGGCATTCACTTTCTACTTGTTCATATTGAGTTTGCTGGGGTTGTTTGCTTACTTGTTTGGAATCTTTAATGCTATTTTCCCAAGTCTTTGTGAATGAGAGTACTTAAATTCCACTTTTGGGGTGGTCTTTAGCAATTCATTCTGCATATTGTTTTCCCACAAATGCTGGCTGACTGCAATGAGAAAAAAATTCAATTGAAACTAGAACAGGCTGCAGCTGCTTCCACATAGTAGGGGAGGAGTCTGAGCACAACAGACAAGATGGCTCTTTGTTTTAAAAAAATATCTTTGCAGGCTTTTTGGGTGGGAAAGGTGAAGCCCCTGGCTATATATCCATCTCACCCCAGGGCCTAGACAGGAAGCTGTGGATGAATTGCTCCACATGAGCACTGTAAAAAGAAATTAAGGGTGAGAAGCTGGCAGCTAGAAGAACCAGGGGCTGGGAAAAGGAACTTGGGAAAGAGATGGGAGGAATGGCAGCAAGCCCAAGCCTGAGGGAAAATACTACTAGCAAGAAATTACCCACCATGGATGTTTCGGTTTGCTAAAGCTGCCGGAATGCAATATGCCAGAAATGGGTTGGCATTTACAATGGGGATTTATTAGCTTATAATTTTACAATTCTAAGGCCATCAAAATGTCCAAATTAAAGCGCCAAAAGGGCATTACCTTCTCTGAAGACAGTCTATGGGCACTTGGGACACCTCTGTCACATGGGAAGGCACATGGCCAGTGCCTGCAGGTGCTTCTCCCCCAGGTTTTGTTGCTTTCAGCTTCTGGCTTCTGTGGCTTCCTCTCCCAGCTCCTCTGGGGGCATTTTTTCTATGAGCATCTCTTAATTTCATCTCATAGCTTCTGGATGTGTTTTGTCTTCTTATAAAGCACTCTAGTCAGAGAATGTGGTAGTTAGATTCAGTTGTCAACTTGTCCAGGTAAAGGCACCTAGTTCTGTTGTTGTGGACATGAGCCAATGGTATGTGAACCTCATCTGTTGCTGATTACATCTGCAGTCAGCTAGGAGGCATGCCTGCTGCAATGAATGATGTTTGACTTAAATGGCTGATGCTTAAATGAGAGAGTGCAACGTAGCACAGCCCAAGCAGCTCAGCATACCTCATCTCAGCACTCGCAGCTCAGCCCAGGCCTTTGGAGGTGCAGAAAGGAATCACCCCCGGGGAAAGTTGTTGGAACCCAGAGGCCTGGAGCGAAGACCAGCAGAGACCACCCTGTGCCTTCCCACATAAGGAAGAACCTCAGTTAAAAGTTAGCTACCTTTCCTCTGAAGAACTAACAAAATAAATCCCCTTTTATTAAAAGCCAATCTGTCTCTGGTGTGTTGCATTCTGGTAGCTAGCAAACTAGAACAGAGGACCAAGACAATCCTGAATGGGATGGGACACTATCTCAATGGAAATAACATAATTAAAAGTATAACTGAGAAGTTAGGATTTATGGGATGATTATGATTACTGAATCATTATATAGATATTTCTTTGTTTACTTTCTGGTATATTGGGTAGACAGAGGGAAATATCTGAAGTCTCTGAATTGTAATCCAGCTGCCTTGATCTCTGATAATGATTTTATAGCATTTATCTCATGCCTTGTGACTACTCCTCACTTGTACCCATTTTATCTGTCTTTTTGATTTTAGAGTCTTATGATCACTAAAGACAGCCCTTAATATTTATCTTAATGAAGGGCCTTGGGTCAGCCCAGAACTAACCCACTCCAGTTCCAAAGTTATCTTGATAACCAAACTGGATGTAACCAAAATGGGCCCATCTGACATATACAGTGGCTTAGAGTTTAACCTACAAGTCACCTATACCTCATTATAACACCAAAAATCACATCCATCATCATATTGTCCACTACTTTCTCACACATGCTCTGTGACTAAGCATGTAAGCAATCTGTGCATGTGCAATAATTAGATCACCTCTAATTACATCATTTAGAACTCATTATCCTCAAACCTGCCCATCATTTGACATTATAAAAGTATCAGAATTACTGCAGTTCAGGGAGATAGATTTTTAGGCCCATAAGCCATCTGATCTCCTGAGTTATGCCTAGCAATAAGCTCTTTCTCTCTTTGAAACCCCTGGTGTCTCGGGAATTGCTCATGTGAGTGCATCAGGCAGAGAACCCATTGCTATTGATTGGTATCAAAAGGTTCCACCTACAACAAGTCTGCACTCACAGGAATGGATTAAAAGAACATGGCCTTTTCCGGGACACATAACAGCTTCAAATTAATACAGTGGAGAATAGGGAGTGGCTTTTTAGATCAACAATTTCTAATATTCCACATTAAGTTGGTGCTTGTACTGCATTTTGCTATAATTTCCTTCTGTTGCTCCTCACTTCCTACAAAACCCTGCTATACAGACCAGCTTATACTAGTTTTGTTTAATGGGGAGGGAAGGAAATGAGGGTAGTATTTTCCATCAGGACAGAGGGGAATGGCAGCACCTACGAGGCATAGAAGGCTATAGAAAACTGAGCTGCAGAGTGAACTCATCAGAAAAACACTGGAACGTAAACTCTGTTTTTACCTGTGTTTTTCATGCTCCCTATCAGTACCTAGAATAGAGCTTGACATACAGTAATCATGCAATAAAATTTTGTTTGAATGAATGAATGAAAAACACACTAGAGGTTCTGGACTTGGGATGGGCTGTTGAGCCAGTGTCTTTGGCTGTTAAAGCGAAAGGTGAACCCACAAGGCTGGAGACTTGAGAATCTGGCTTTTGTTTACTAACTTGGAATCCTCGTTGTTTGCTCTGTCTCTCCTGTGAGAAGCCTGTGTGTAAGTTTGAATTTACATTCGGTAGATAAGCACTTTGTGACACTTCAGAGATGGAGAGGTTTTAAAAATCTTCTTTAATTACTTCCTAAATGGAATCCCAGCTGAAATTGGATCCTCCATTGCCTATTACTGAACACTTGCTATGTAACTCCATTATATCAATCCCTCAGGGGTCTTCCACCAACAATGAGGTATGTGAGTTGAGAGGGTTGAAGACAGCCTTCTAGGCAGAGGTGTAGTGCTCCAGAAGGGGGTTATTTGGCTTTGGGAAGAGAGAAGGCTCAGGAAGAGAGAGCCATAGTTAAGGAGTCTTATTGTGACCAAGGAGAAAGGACATCAGTCCCAACAAGAAAAGGCCTTTTCTTGGGAGTGCTGTGAGATAAGGATTGCAGCTTTGATGAAGAATTTTTTCAGAATCTCGGATGCCTCTGACACAGCTGTGATTCAGGTGATCTTCAGGGATCAGGTGAAACCATATCCTTTCTGCACTTAGATGACAGAGTGCCTAGTGCATCTGTGCAAGTGGCTAATCAAGGTTAGAGACTGCGGGGGAACCTGGTGTTTTCGGGATTGGGGAGGTGCTGTTCAAAGATGGCTGAAATATTTGGGGACAATTATCTGGCCTCACAGAGGGAACGTAGGTGATGCAGGGGTTGCCCTTTGATTCTTTGAACACACAGGTCTCTAAGATCCTCTGAACTTCAGGTTCCTCTTGCCTAAAATGGAAGTAATAATACTCACGCCGTTGAGTTTTGTGAAGTTTAGCAATAATTTATCCATGAAGACGTAGTTGAGTGCTGGGTACACAAGAAACACTGAATGAAAATGGAAACTATTAAGATCATAATTGGTTTTTCAGATTTGCTTGGAAATAACTATAGAGGAGGTAGTTTAGGAAAGTCCAAATAAAGGATTCATGATGGTCACATGTTAGCATAGATAGAAAGCATATGATTGGCTGGGCTAGAGGCTATATCCATTCACACATTCCTCAGGCACAGAACTAAGGACATCACTCTGTTTTTAAATTTCTGAACCTTAGTTAAAAAGGTAGACTTACTATTTTTTTTTTCTGGCAGAGCCTTATGAGGTAAAGGAAATAACAATAATGAAGATTATAACAATTATTAACATTTGTGAGCATGTATTATGTGCTACATTCCCAGTGTTTTCTCCCAGTAGGTAACCCTGAGAGATCCAGGTTCTCCAGACCTGGTCCAGGAACCAGCAGGCGAGTGGCATTGAGGCACTCGATGTTTATCCTCTTACATCCAATCTAAATTTGGCCTGCTGGTTCAGAGGCTGAGAACTTTTTGTGTTCCAGTTCAGTCTTACCCTATTAGTTCTCCTTCCCATCTCGAATTTGTCTGAAAATTTCATCACTGGGCCATCAGTATCCTCATTTATGCTGTAAACAAAAGCGTGAGTGAAGGTCAGAGCTCTGCTGAATGCTTTTGGAAATTTTTCTCCAGGGTGACTTTGAATCAGAATTCAGCATTCTCTGGAGTTGGCCCTTTTTTGTTTGGACTTCTAAGCGGTCCACATTGATCCATCGCGTCCACAAAGTTATAATGTTTACTGAAACGCAGATTTATGATACCTAAGGCAGCTCTGTTATTCCAATCACACCCTCAGTGTTATTAGAAAAATTAACATCTGTTTGTCATAAGTGTTCTTGAATTCAGGATAGTTCCTAGTGATTACAATTTTCTCTTCAAGTGCTTACTATCTTTTAAATAATCTATCCTAGAATTCTTCCTAGAATCAATGGCAGATTTACCTACTACCTGCTTCAGTTTTTAAAAATTCACATCCTTCCCTTTGTTGAAAATCAGGGGGGAAATGTATTCTTCAGTTTTCTGGGATCTCTTTTTTTAGTGGGATACCATTGATGATCTTAGAAAGCTTCAAGAAAACAAAGCTAGAAAACAGATTTTATGGTGTTAAGCTAATAAGAAAGGAATAAGATTCAGATCCTAAATTTCATAATGTTTTTCCTTAATAAGTTCAAAGCACCTTTTTGTTTTGAGTTCAGCCAAAGAATAACAGGTTCAGTCTATTAGGAAATTTATGGGTAGATAACTCTTTGGCTTATTTCCGGTACTTCTCCCTTCGGTCGGGTGGTTATTTCATAATAGCACAAATTTTTTAACTTGGCACCATTTTTACTTTCTCTTCCTTATATGCAAGTCATGTGGTCTCAAATATGTGGTTTTTTTTAAAGAGCAGTTGTATATTTATAGAAAAATAATGCAGTATGCACAGAGTTCCTATATATACCTCCTCCCTACCCCACCCCACCGTTTTCCCTATTATTAGCATTTTGCATTTGAGTGGTATATTTTAATTGCTTTTTTTTGTATCTTTTTTATAGTTGAGGAAACAGTATGACTCAAATATGTCTTTGACGATATTTAAGATTTTCAGAAAAGGAACATCATAAAAATTGTATCTAATAGAGTGTTTCAACTAGTAGTCTTTCAAAGCTTTTTGCTTCAATCTTTTATTCTTGAAGAATAAGAGGTCTGCAAAAGGGTTAATTCCCTGCACTCGTGTATTGGTTTGACCAGACACATAATTGAGCTTCATTTCATCATCCTGAGGATCAATTTAGCAACACTAGAGTCTGTAGCATTGGTCAAATACCTCTTCCTAGTACAGTTTATGGCATTTGAACACACATTCTAGTGACTGGAATCTGCTGCTTGGAGTCTGGGAATCAGGGACCTGCAATACATTATGCAGCCTTTTCCAGAGCAAACCTAAACAGATCACCTTAGCTCTGGAAAGCTTAGCATTATTTTGACTGTTTTTTTGTTTTTTTTTTAAACACTGTATTAGGATTCTCTCGAGAAACAGAACCAACAGGAGAGATTTGTAAATATAAAATTTATAAAAGTGTCTCATGCAACCGTGGGAATGCAAGAGTCCAAAATCCGTAGGGCAGGCTGCGAGGCTGGCAATTCCGATGAAGGATCTAGATGAACTCCATAGGAGCAGTCTACAGACACGTAGGTAACCACTGGCATCAGAAGCTGGAAGCAACAAACTAGGAACAAGGACCAGCAGATGCCAGCCACACGCCTTCCTATATTGGCCTTCCTTGGGCCAAGGTATCTTTCCCTGGATGCCTTAGTTTGGACATATTTATGGCCTTAGAACTGTAAACTTGTAATTTATGAAATTCCCTTTTTATAAAGCCATTCCATTTCTAGTATCTTGCATTCCAGCAGCATTAGCAAACACCAAGGTCAAAGCCAACATATAGGCATTCTTTACACCGTAGCACAGATGTGTTCGAAAAGTTACACTGGGCAAAGGGAGTGCCAGTCACAAGGTTTTTACAACCACATGATCACACCTTAAAAGCTATATAGTTATAGAATCATCTTCACGATCAAAGCTATTGGATTTCAATTCAGCAGTTTCAGGTATTTCACTCTAGCTACTCCAATACAGCAAAACTGAGAAGGGATTTCTATATAATGTGTAAGAATAACCTCCAGAATGACTTCTCGACTCTGTTTGAATTCATTCTGTCATTGAACTTTTATTTTGTTTCATTTCTCTTCCCCCTTTTGGTCAAAAAGACTTTCTCATTCCCCCAATTCCAGGGCCAGGCTCATCCCCAAGTCATGTTGCCAGGGAGATTTATATCCCTGGGAGTCCCACGTAGGAGGAGTTCACCTGTGGAGCTGATCTAGAGAGAGAGGCCACATCTGAGCAACAGAAAAGGTTCTCTGGGGGTGACTCTTGGACATAAATATAAGTAGGCTTATCTTCTCCTTTGCAGGAATTAGTTTCATAACAGCAAGCCCCAGGACCAAGGGCCAGGCCCATCAAAGTGGTAGTCCCCAATGCCTGTGAGAATAGCAGGTCTTCTCCAGGTGAGGAAGTTGAATATTTCCACCTCTTTCCCCAGTCCTTCAAGGGGACTTTGCAAATACTTTTTAATCTTCTGCCCAAATGACTCTGGGATGTATCAGGGCATCATGTCAACTTGTACAAACCAACACAATCTCACTCCCTATTCAAGTTTCCATGTCATTATGGTGTTAGAAAAAGCTGATCACACTAGTCAGTAAAGACACTTTGAGTGCTTAATAGTTGCAGGTATGTGTGTTAGTCATGGTTCTCTAGAGAAACAGAACCAACAGAAGAGGTCTATAAATAAGGGATTTATAAAGGTGTCTCACGCAACCATGGGAATAGAAGAGGCCAAAATTGGTAAGACAAGCTGTGAAGCTGGCAGCTCCAATAAAAGGTCTGGATGAACTCCATAGGAGAGGTTCACTGGCTGAAGAAGCAGTAAAAGAGTCTCTTCTTCCTTAAAAGCCTTCTGCTGATGGGATTATCTCATTGTTTGGAAGACACACCTTCGTTAATCACAGACCTAATCAGCCACAGCTCAATCAACTAACTGATGACAACACACCAGCCTTCCCGTTTACCAAATAGCCATGGAAATACCCTTGCAGCAATGGTCAGGCCAGTGCTTGCCTGGCCAGACCACTGGGCGTAAATACTTTGTCAAGTTGACACCAGAATCTAACCACCACAGTATGCTATTAAGATCTTTTGTAATGTGAAAGAGCACTCTAATATGTCCTTTGTGGAAATAGGGATTTTCATTATGAGCTTTCTTAAAATGGCTTTTTGAAAACTTCCGGAGTTAGTCTGAAATTTGACAGTTGGCGTTCATTAATGTTGACGGCATTTTCTTTGGGGGTGCAGTACTGATTTCTAAGAAAAATATACGTCACAATTAAAATTGTCTAAATAGTAACAGATCTTTTTCTATGTTAATTTGATAAATATTAAGTAAATACAATAAAGCTGTCATGAATTTCTTTTCTAGCAGGGTTTAGATGATGATATCAGCTGGATGAGGATGTGATTTTATGCTATTTAAGTAATTCACAGAGAATAAAATTTTATATATTATATGACCAACATCAGTACAATAATAAATAATATAAAACTCCAATAATTTAGACCAGACAAATTTGGATTTTAAGGTAATTTGAATATTTTGTATGCCATATTACTTAGAGATCAACTTTTCTCACCACTGGCTGTACCCTGCAATTACTGAGGAGCTTTACAAAAATAGTTCATACTATTTTTCCTGTGCTCAGAAATGTCTAGTTCCCACATGTGGAAATTTTGATTTAATTGGCCTGGGATGTGGTTCAGATATTTTTTCAGGGGCAACTCCACATGTAGTTCATGGGTAGTATTAAACTTCACCTGGGAGCCTGTAAAGAATTAAGAATTTTAAGTCTTATCTCAGACTTTCTGAATCAGAATCTGCATTTTAACAAGATCCCCATTTGTTTCATTCGCATATTAAAGTTTGAGAAACCCAGCTGGAGTAAAGTAGCAAACAGCTCACATTTAAAAAAATAGCTTTGGCTTTCAAGGTTCTTTCCCATTTATTCATTCATGTGTTTTTTGTTACCCATTTATTAAGTGTCTGGTAGAGACAGACATTGCTCTATACTGGGAAACAAAAGCAACAAATAAGATCTGAGCCTTCCTTTTGAAGAACTTGCAAAGGGGCAGCAGAGGGTGAGTGGGGTGGAGACAGGACTGGTGAGTAGATTCAGGACTAGAGCTGTCACAGAGACACGTCCATAATCTTCTGGGAGCAGTAGAGGAAGGTGGAAACCCTTCTGCCCTCTATCCCACCTTCACCCAGGGAGTAGGATTTAAGCTGGGGTTTGTAAAATAGAAGTAAAATAGGGTTTCTGGTTCTCAAGGCATGGTTCCCGGACAAGCAACATCAGCCTTACCTGGGAATTTGGACCTACTCCAGATTTAATGAATCATAGACTCTGGGCATAGGGAATAACAATCTGTTTTTAATAAGTCCTCCAGGGGGATCATGGTACTAAAGTTTGAAAACATTGGCCCTACTAAGCAGTTTCCAGACAGAGAGGAGGGAAAAGAGGATTGCAGCCTATTGGAAATGTATGGTTAAAAGCAGAGTAAACTCCTTCACAACATACAGTGAATTTTGTCATGAATTGAACATAACATACAGACTATACTAGGAATTTCTCAACAATTTTGCTCAAATTTATGTATCTTTATTCTTCCAGACAGGTAATCTTTCCCATTTTAGGTGATTTAGCCAGAAGTCATTCTATTTATCACATTTAAAGAGAGCTTTGAGTTTGTTTGTGTGTGTGCTTGAAAACTACACTCTGCAGTTTGCAGAAAACTCTTTTTGTTTTAACTCCCTGGTTTCTTTCAAAATGTATGGGAGACCAAAGCATAAGTTCATCCGCTTTTACACTTAAGTAAGCCCTCTTAAGGTGGCCTTTCGTGGCATGGAGCCAGATTTACATTCCCCATGACTTCATCAGTTGGGATTAAGTCGGTATAAATCAAAACTACTGGGTGAGAACATCAATTTTAGAAATGTCAGTTTTCCCCTTTATAAAATGTTTTCTGGTCAAAACAGTTAGCAAAGAGCAAACACATTTTTTTTAACTTCCTACCTTTCCTTCTGAAGTTAAAGTGCTAATTAGTACCATGGAGACCAAGTAGAGGTCACTGAAGAGAGAAAGAGAACCTAGAAAACAAATCAAAAAACTAGAATGCAAAGAGAATTCGCATTTGAGCATTGGAAAGGACCTGAGAGATCAAATTGTACAAATTTCTCGCATCAGAGGCCTCTGAGATCTTAAATGAGTTGCTCAGAGACTCATGGCTAATGGGGAGTTAGAACCAGAAATCTTGTTCCCAGACTTGTCATTTGGTGTTCTTTCTGCTACACCAAGGACACATGGGGGGAAAACAACAATATGGAGCTACAGAAAAACGTAACGATTGATTTTTCCCTTTGCAATCTGTAAATGGCTAGTGATATACTAGGTTTCATCCAATTTGTGGACTTTATATATTGCCTGGTGTCTCCCAAATCCTCTTTGGAGTGATTTAGAGTATGAGTAGAAAATACAAAGTAAATAAAATCATCAATCCAGTGCTGACTTCCTTGCTAAAGCCTAAGTTATACATCCAATAGCCTCCTCAATAGGTCCACCTGGACTTTCCATACAGATGTTAAAATTAACATTCTCCCAAGTTGTATGAATATTCTATTCTAAAACTTGCTTTCCACCCCTCTTGTATTCTATCATTATTCATTTGGAATCTTGAGGGTTATCCTCAATTTTTTCTTTCTCTCATCCCACACCTTCATTCAATCATGAACTCTGGTCAAACATATCTCTTGTCCATCTTATTGCTTAAATAGTTATCAAGTCAGTCCCATGCCTCCTTACAACTTGCACTTCCCTTGTCTTAATTCAAGGCCACTCTTACATGGTCTATTGCAACAATTTTCATCCTGTTTTCCCTACCTCTAAACTTGCCATTGGAAAGTTCTCCTTCAGACTGTTTCCAGAGTGATCTTTCTAAAATGCAAAGTGGATCACACCACAATCTGAATTTAAAACTTCCAAGAACTCTCCATCACTAATAGAATAAAACCTTAACATAGCTCTTCCTATGATTTCTATGATCACTTACAATTTATCCTACTTCTGCTACCACAGTGACTTTTTAAGATCCATGATGATAGGTGCCAGGTTTATACATTTAAAAATATTACAATCCCTAAATATGTTGACTTCTGCCATTAAGTACTTAACACTTTTTCATAAAGTCATGAAAACAATGATAGTATCAAAAAAGCAAAATCCTTATTTGCTTTCTAAATTGCTAAACTCTTTCAATTATACCAATAGATATTAGTAAAATTAGCAATACATTTCTGGGTTTTTAAATTTGTATTTAGGATGCAGTATATCATCTTTTGGGAGTAAGAAACCAGTACTCTAACCTTCTTTGAAAATGACTAAGATGGAGAGAAAAACAAGCACTGTTTTATTTTCAATTATAGTAGCTTAATTATGTGTGTCTTTTACTATAAGGTGCCTCAAATTCACTTTGGAAAATATATATGCTTATATATAAAAAATAAAATAAATTCACAGAGGAAATTATTAAAATGAGTATTTTTCCCCTCTACATCGCAGATTTCTAATCCCTTATCTCCTGACTCCAAGAAATCTTATACACTCATTCTTTCTTTTTGTCAGAATAGGCAACAATTTAAGCCAGGAGAATAATAAAGCATGTTAATTTATTTTATTATCTTTATTCCAAGAGGATGATGACTGAAAGGAAAAACATTTGTAATAATGACTGATTATGCTGCACAGTTCAATTCACAAAAGAATTTGCTTTTTTGAGATCTTAAAAATGAGGGATGGAATAATTGATGGAAGAAGTTAAACAAAAAAAAAAAACATCTTTTAATCAAAGTACTCAGATCTCTTTCACAAGAGAGAAAAGGGAGAATGATCAAAATGATTTCTTGGTTTATGAAAATTCTTAATCGGATGGCACCCAACAGCTCCTCCCATTGTGTCCTGAAGTTGTCATTCTTTTCTCTTTCTTCTTTCTATGTAACTTACGTATGCACTTCTTCTGTTCTGAAGGTTGGTTTATTCTCATTTCACTTCTATGGTGGTCGTCCTAAGAATGAAATGGGTAAGAGGAAGAAAATGAAAACTGGGGACTTGTCTCTGTAAGTACGAATAAATTTAATCTTGCTTTCCTGGAATTTTGATTATAGGTTTTGAATATTGAAGAGTATTTTCTTGCCAATAGGGTTTAGTAGGAAGGTCATTGATTTTAGACCTAGAAGACCTATATTTGACAGTCACCTTACAATTTAGTAGTTGTCTGACTTTAGTCAAGTCACTTAAGCTCTCTGAGTCTCAATTTGTCATCTTAAATATATATAACAATATTTAATAGAACGTTATATAAAATTAAATAAATATGACATTTATTTAACCCAATGTACAGGATTATTGTATCAATGTATATAAAAATATTTTGTAATTATGAAAGGAATTATAATTGTAAGTTATCACCATCATTTCACATATAAGAAAACAGACTAGTCAGAAAGTTTAAGAATTTTCTGTAAAAACATGCAGTTTTGTTAGTAATATAGGAGGGGCTGAAAGCTAAGTCTTCAATTCTTTGTTTTTTTCTTTTTTGCATTGACTCTTTTTTATAAAAAGAGGCTATTTTCTTCATTTTGGCTTCTAAGAACTGAATTTTCTCTACCATTTTGTGTGACTGGGCTTTATTGACCAGGAAACAAGCTAAAAGTTTAAGTTACGCCTTCCTGCTTTATAATTTTAGACTTATTCCTCAAATTCAGGGGAAAGATAAAAGAGGATCCCTTTGCAGACCATTTGTTTGATTGCAGGAACTTGCTTGCCCCTTGGGGATAGATATTCTTATTTTTAATCTGGGGACTTGATCTTCACTCCCAGTGGAGGCAGGGTATGTGTGAAAGCCTGTGATGCAATGTTTGGTTACACTTCTCCAAATGACTCAACACAAGTCTTAATCTGAAAAATCATCACAGATATGTCCCACTCCCCCCAAGCATTTCCTTGAGGTCAGATACTGAATTTAAACTACGGAGTGTCCTTTTTTCCAGATGAGCAAGATTGCCCAAGGGTAGTGTCTTCTTTACTAATGTTCTGGGCTCTGTGTTCTGAGTAAGCGGGAGTAGATACTACGTGGGAACAAAAGAGACTTGTGCCAGAGACTTGGGCACTATAACCGGAGCAAGAGTTCATTGTATGTGGTCTTAAACCCAAAAGAAGTGAAAGGAGTTATATAGACACAAAGTGGGTAGTAATCTCTCTGAAGGTGGTTTTGACAATACAGTTATTATTTCTACTATGAACTTTGTGTTTCCATTTTAGATTTCCTTTGGATTGTTTCTTTTAAAAAAAATATTAGAAAAGTTGCAGGCTTACAGAAAAATCATTAGAAAATATAGAGTTCCCAAATACCCTCACCCATACAGGTTTCCCTATTATTAGCACTTTACATGAGTGTAATATCTTTGTTTCAATGGATGAAACAATATTATTATAATTATACTATTAACTATAGTCCATAGTTTACATTAGAGTTTGCTATTTATGTTGTACAGTCCTATTGTGTTTTTTTAAACTTTTTTTATTATCAGATATATGTACAAAGAAAAGAAAGAAAAAGCAATGATTCTTATCATATGGGCAGGGAGTAGGGAAGAGGCATACCTTGATTTTACTATGTTGTGTTGCAGTTCTTAGACTTTAGAGCCAGAAAAACCTGGGTTTATATCCCAATTCTGTTTCTTACCCATAGGTTGTGTGGTGGAGAGGAAGGATGATGTATCATTTGGGAATACTTTCAGCCGAAAATACAGAACTGCCAACCAAAGGTGACTTAAGCCATAAAGATAAAATTAAATCACTTAAAAAGAAGCCTCAACTAGAGAGGGTGAATGGTTAGCTAATGAAGTCGAACTTAAATGTAAGGGAATAGATAGAAGTGAAGGGGTTCGCTAGTGGTCTATAAGTAATATTATGATATTGAAGATGAACAAGATTGAAAGGGCTTGAATAGACCTACATGTCCCACTGATTAACGGTAGGAACATGAATTAATTCTTGCAAGAATTACTTCAGAGATATGGTTCATGTACAAAGAGTGTTTAAGTCCAGGGTACAGGGGGAGAACTACTATTGCATCCTATGGGTTATGTTTAAAAGGAAAACATCAGCATTACCACAGCAACAGCAGAGGTAAATAATGGGGGGAGGGACAAGAGTTAAATGGAGGTTAAGTGTTGATGGACTATTGACATTGGACATTATACATAATGCCCAATGAATGGAGGTAGATGAAGGATGCACTGACTGAGAAGTAGATTGGCAAACAATGGTGTATACATATGATTGCATATTGTTCTGCTACAAAAAGGAATGAAGATGTGAGGCATGCAACATTGTGAATGAACTTATGGGACATTTGGTGAGACAAAATAAGCCAGAAACAAAAGAGCAAATATTGCATAGTCTCATTTAGAAAATATTTATAAGAAAACAGTGCCTAGGTTGTAAGCTCTTATAGCAGTCACATTTAGTCTGGAGTGGTAATTTTTATTTTTGGGGTTTGAGAGGATGTATTATATACCTATAACCTGGTATTTAGAGCTAAGAATGAAGCTGATCAGGTCAGGATTAAGATAATTCAGAACACAGGGGTAAGGAAGACATTGCCTATATTTTAGAACTTTACTGCTCTTTGAGACTAAAGGAAGAAAGGTTTATTTTGTCCAGAACCTAAATTTTCTGTAGCTCATACTCTAACTCAACCTGTCTAGATAGCTCATTTAAACAATTGAAACACAAGGAGCCCAGAATAAGAATGAGGGCCTTTAATCCTCTATAGCTTAATGTAATGCCTGAATACATCCTAGAGTACGCTAAGCAGATAATCAAAAAGTATTAGCAAACTTCCTTGAGGGATGGGAGAAAAAATATGAAACTATTAAACTTTACCACTGGGGAAAACTCTGATACTGTGTCAAACATTAGGAACACCCAAATCAATAGGCCAAGCCCTTGGTCTTGAGGCTTACTCTTGTGAGTCTTATATATGTAGCAGAGAAGTTTAGCCTACCTATCGGTGTGCCTAAGAATCACCTCTGGAGGACCTCTTTTGTTACTCAGATATGGCCTCACTCTCTAAGCCAAACTCTGCAAGTGAAATCATAGCCCTCCCGCCTATGTGGGACATGACATCCAGTGGTGAAAGTCTCCCTAGTGGCATGGGAGATGATTCCCAGGGATCAGTCTGGCCCTGGCACTGTGGGATCAACAATTCCATCCTGACCAAAAGGGGTAAAAGAAGTGTAACAAATAAAGTATCAGTGGCTGAGAGAGTTCAAATAAAGTTGAGCAGCTACTCTGGAGGTTACTCTTATGCAAGCTTCAGTTACACATTGCTGTAACTGAACCAACCAGTACCATTCCAGCCAATCCTAAAGAACACCTAGGGCAATTTATAAGATTCCACAAGGGTTCCATGCATTAGAATAACTTTCCAGAAACCTACAACCTCCAGATGGGTCCCTGGGCCAGATAAGTCCTGAAATGCAGATGGGCCAGCCTCTCCAGAATATCAGCCAGTTTCATCCCCCTATACCATATTGTCGACAGCCCCTTCCAATATTAAAAGTTTAAAATGAGCATAGCCCAAGTATCCCTAAAGAGTAGGAGAAAGACCAAGATGATGGTAGAGTTCTACAGAGAAGATAGGGTTTAACAAATGAGTATGTGTGCCGAATCATTATATTGAAATTCTTTTAGTCCACTGGGTCTTACACCAGCTGGAAGTAAAAGCCTAAAATTGTGGAATTGTAACCCATACCAAACCCTGGAGTCTGTTCTACAACTGATTATTGTGCTGTGCTTTGAAATTTACTGCTTTTTTTATATATATGCTATTTTTCACAAAAAGAAAAGAAAAAGCTGATACACAATGCACAGCTACATGATGATATTATGAACCATTGATTTTATACTTTGGATGATTACATGGTATATGAATATATAATATACATCAATAAAAATTTTAGAAAAAGAAAGCTCAAGGTAAGCCATTGAAGGACTGATATAGCAGCTCTCTATTTTTCCTCCTTACCACTTTAAGTATATTGGCTTTTTATTTTTAGACTGGTGAAATCAGGGCCCTAAGATGCTGCCTCAGTTCCAAAATAATGCCTCATATAATCATATCAAAAGCAGAAAGGACTCTACTGGCTCTGTCTTTTATGTGGGGGGGAAAACTGTTCTTCTAAAGCTGTCTGGTCAACTTTCCTTTAGGTCTCGTTGGCCAGAACAGAGTCTTCCCCACTCCACCCCTACCACCTCTCACCTGCCCCCACCAAGCACTAATTTAGTGTGGAGATGGGATTGGGCCTTATCTTTTCTGCTGAGGTCAGTTAACAACTAGGAATATATAACTCGGTATATTACCTAGTTAGCAACTAGGTGGTGTCTAGCCTGTAGGGTGGCAGTAAGCACTAGGGATAGCATATTACAATGTTAGCACTTTACCTAGACCATCTCACACCCTTATTGAATGATCACTATTATTATCCTTGTTTTTAAAGTTATTAGTACTTTGATGTATTACTTTGCTATAATCTTTTTCTATGAATATTTGCATAAAGTTATAAAATCCTGAACTCAGCTTTTATTTTACTTATATTTATAGTATATACATTTCCCAATGTTATTACACAGTCTCAATAAAATCTCTCTTAAACAGATGACATCAAGGTGGGCAATGGTGGCTCAGGGTCAGAACCTGAGGGTTACCTGCCCTGCTGGAGACCCGGGTTCGATTCCTGGAGCCTGCCCAGGCCAAAAAAAAAAGGATGACAGCAAATCAAAACTATCAAATAACTACATTAGACTATTTTTGCATGTTTGGGATGCATCCCATTTTTTCCATTATTGTAAGACGTCTTCGTATGTTTAAACTTTTCTATATTTTGGATTGATTATTTGGGATAGATTCCTATAAGTGGCATTATTAGGTTAAAGGATGAGGCAGAGATAGGCTAGCTATTAACTAAACTATTTCTTTTTCCTCCTGGGCACTTTTTCTTGCAGCTAAGTGTGGCCAGTGGCTAAATTCTTGCCAGTAGAATGAGCGACATGTACAAGTGGAGTATACAATATACTCTACTTTTGGACCTGGTTCAAACAACCTCTGCACCCTCTATTTTCTTTCTTTTTTTTTTTTTAATTTGCATATGGGCAGGAGGCACCAGGGATCGAACTCCAGACCTCCAGCACGGCAGGTCAGAGCTCTGCCTGCTGAGCCACGGCAGCCGCCCCCAATTTTTTTTTTTTTTTTTTTTAACATGGGCAGGCACCGGGAATCGAACCCGGGTCCTCAGACATGGCAGGCAAGCATTCTTACCTGCTGAGCCACCGTGGCCCGCCCTCTATTTTCTTTCTTCTCCTGGATTTCCATGTCTTAGATGACCATACACTAAAGATGGGAGAAACTGCAACAGCCTTGGACGATGAATGACTGTTTGGAGCAGAACTTCCTCCCTACCCCCATACTACTGCTTGAAATTAGGAGGAGGAAGAAAGAAGTTCTGTTAAACCAGTGGAGCTTTGGGATTTATCTGTTAGCTGTCATCATTATACCAACTAATACAAATATTGGTATCTTGAAATGGTAACTACTACAATGAATAAAACATGAATTTACTCATATTTGCTATGCTGGAAGTATAATCTTTCAGAATAAGATAAAAAAATTTAAATGAAAAGAATCAGAACAGTCAAGGTAAAAAAATGTGTATGCACACAGGGTGAGAATAAACGCACAAATGCAAATTGCTTGGAATAAACCACAATTTATGTTACTTACAAACCAATTAATAGAAATTATTTACCTCAATAATTTCTAAGCATTGCCTATATTTAATCATTTCAGCTTGAGGCTATCAGTGAAGTAATAAATTAAGAAATTGTTTTAAAATCCTATTTAGTGTTTCTCATTTTAAATGTTCCAATACCCCATGTTTGGGGCACATTATAGTCCTTTAGGCAGCCAGTTAGGGTATACCAGGTATTTCTGTAGCCCTGGTTTACATCCTCAAAATTAGCACCTTGAATCTGTAGTTCAGACGCATCCCAGCAGAGTCAACTGCTTTAAAGTATATCTCTGCATAATCTGGAGGCCCCAGGGAGACTACTTGGATTCTGGGCCCACTGGGCAGTTCTGAACCAGGCAGAGATGTAGTGGCTGAGTCTGATCAGTTGATTTTTTTGTTCCCTGTGGCCCACATGGGATAGCTGAGATAACTCAGAAAACAAGGAAATTCGTTTTGGGTGGGCTTGCTTATAGTTCTTGGCATATAGCTAATTAACCACGGGTAATAGCTCTGAACAGGTGGGTATTTTCCAATCATGGCACATGTTTAGTACTAGTATGACGATGATGACAGTAGCTGGGCCACTGAATTTATGTAGTGATTTTGGTTTGCAGCTTCCAGTGGTGGGGAGTCAAACTGGAGTTCAAGTTACTCCTTGTTGGGACAAGTGTGGTGGTCCCTCAGTGAGGAACTGAGAATATCTGGGGAAGTTGAGGTAAGACTTCTGGGAAGTCTTCTGGGAACTTGAGTTTGATGCAGGAATAGGGCCCCCTAAGTGTATTAATTGCTGCACTGTTTTAAGAAAAATATATGATACAACTTGCTTTTTTTTTTGTAAGGTGCTAGTTAAATAAATTATTATAGTGAATGGAATACTATATGGAAGGTAAAAAGAATGAGGTAGTCTATATGTACTGACTTAGAAACATCTCTAGGATATGATCCTAAGTGAAATAAGCAAGTTTCAAACAATATATAAAGATCATTATTTACAAAAAAAAATTTGAGTAGAGGGAAAAATCAAATTTATTTCAATACCGTCAACTTCATCCAATCTAATTTAAAGTGTTCTCTTCTTTTTCTTCTTTTTGATAAATGACAAGTCTTTCAGATTTCCTCTCCCCTGAAAGTATACCCTGATGCACTGGCCACATTGAGACAATCACCATAGGTTCACCAGCTTATATCACCAGTAGTTTTCCATGGATACATGGAAACTTTCAAAACTTTGAGTAGCTTCTATATCACACAGTTATAGAGGGAAGCCTGCTTAACCATGCAACAACCACTAAGGAGTCCCCTTTCAGAGTCCTGTCTTAGGAAGTGAGGAAAAGTCCATCATACTCTCATTAGGAATGGAGTGCTTATCAAATATGTGTTTACCATCTGCTCTTCCTACCTCTTTACCTTTCTCCTCTTTACCACCTCTTTAGTAAGAGGGGATCAGATTTTCTACTTCCTCTATACCATGAATTTGCTTTAGCAAAGCATGTAAAAAACTCATATGATGTAAGGCATTTGATATACTACAGGGGGCTAAGAAATTCTTTGTTAAAAATATAGCCTGGCGTTAAGACTACTGTATTTTATCAAGTTGTAGATACCACTGATTGTAAGATGCACTATTATTTTATATGCCATTATGATTATGGCATAATGTCTTAAAAATAGTTCTATGTAAAGCATGAATTGATCACAGGAGCCTCTTGTTACAGTGAAATTTCTTTTATCTATGCTGAGGGACTTGGAATTTCTCTTGCCTTTAATCACAATGCTTGACAAGTGCTGGGCAATCCTTTTGCAAGCATCTTAGTGAAAAATGTAATCTATTTCAGTGACATGAGAATATCTTCCTTTCTCATGTCCATTAAAGCACTTGATTGTTGCTATTTTGAAAGAAAATGGGAATTGCAGTAATTTGTCTAACTACAATTATTTGCTTCTCTTATCAAATTTATATCCCATTGTTCTGTTTCTGAACTTTTCTGCATATGAAATAATTTTTTATCCAATGACAAATCATAGTATAATCTTTTCTAATACAATTTAAGTGGCAATTAGACTCAACCTGTGTAGTACCAAGAAGGAACAAAACTCAGTTGAACTGAGGAAAATATGAACCAGTGTGGTAGTTAGATTCAGTTGTCAACTTGGCCAGGTGAAGGCACCTAGTTCTGTTGCTGTGAACATGAGCCAATGGTATGTGAACCTCATCTGTTGCTGATTACATCCGCAGTCGGCTAGGAGGCGTGCCTGATGCAATGAATGATTTTTCACTTAATTGGCTGGTGCTTAAATGAGAGCACAACATAGTACAGCCCAAGCAGCCTGGCATACCTCATCTTGGCACTCGCAGCGCAGCCCAGGCCTTTGGAGATGCAGAAAGAAATCACCCCGGGGAAAGATGTTGGAACCCAGAGGCCTGGAGAGGCCAGTAGAGACCACCCTGTGCCTTCCTGCATAAGAAAGAACCTCAGATGAAAGTTAGCTGCCTTTCCTCTGAAGAACTAATGAAATAAATCCCCTTTTATTAAAAGCCGATCTTTCTCCGGCATGTTGCATTCTGGCAGCTAGCAAACTAGAACAGATTTTGGTACCAGAGAGTGGGGTACTGCTGTCGTTTGCAAATACCAGATATGTTGGAATGATTTTTTTGATGACTAAGGTGAAGATTTTGGAGGAACTGTGAAGAGAATGATGGAGAAGTCCTGGAGTGCTTGAAGAGACTGTTGGTGTAAACGGAACCACTGCTAATCTGGACAAAGGTGGACACAAAAGGTAAAAATTGGAGTTTGCAGAGTGAGAATCATGGAAGCTCAGTCTGAAGCCAAGAAACCTCAGCCAGGAGAGTGGACCCACCCATATACGTGGAGAGGGTGAGTTTACCCTGAAGGGTGAGGATGAGTCTCCCACCTTGTTGCAGTGGGAGAGTCATGCAGCCTCAGGCCTTGGAGAAGGTACAGCACGCTCCTTGGTGTACCAGAGTCTGGCTGCCACCACATGGAGGGGTTAAGTGTGGGCCCTGGAAATGGCAGAGAGCCCAGGGGTGGCCCTGGTCCCTGGAGAGAGTGGAGCCAAGAAAAAGGTGGTCTCCTCAATGTTCCCTGAGGTTCATTTGGGAAGAGGTGGGCCACTGCATAGGCCCTTGGAAAAGGTGGGACTGCCACTTTCTAAAACTGAAGGATAAATGACTTTCAGACTTTGAAATCCAATGGTGTTTGTCCTGCAGTTTTCCTTCCAGTTTCTCCCTGTGGATCCTGTGACTGTCCTCCTTTGCATATTGGCACCAGATAACTTGTTTTGAGATTCATAGGTCCACAGCCGGAGGAGAATTTTTTGCACCTTAATATTGTTTAAGGTGATGCGTGAAGTTGTTAAGTTGACAAGGGGTGGACATGTGGTAGTTAGATTCAGTTGTCAACTTGGCCAGGTGAAGGTGCCTAGTTATGTTGCTGTGGACATGAGCCAATGATACGTGAACCTCATCTGTTGCTCATTACATCTGCGGTCAGCTAGGAGGCATGCCTGCTGCAATGAATGATGATTGATTTAATTGGCTGGTGCTTAAATGAGAGAGCTCAACGTAGCACAGGCCAAGCAGCTCAGCATACCTCATCTCAGCACTTGCAGCTCAGCTCAGGCCTTTGGAGAAGCAGAAAACACCCCAGGGAAAGTTGTTGGAACCCAGAGGCCTGGAGAGAAGGCCAGCAGAGATAACCCTGTGCCTTCCCATGTAAAAAAGAACCTCAGTTGAAAGTTAGCTGCCTTTCCTCTGAAATAAATCCCCTTTTATTAAAAGCCAATCCGTCTCTGGTCATTCCGGCAGCTAGCAAACTAGAACAATCAGCATGACAAAGTTTGTACATGCAAAGGTAATGCCTATCATGTCACACTGCCACCTTTTGGAAGGCATAGTGTTATGGTACATTACTGTTGCAGTGATATTAAAGTTGAAAATAAAAGGTGCATTCCAGAATACATGATATATGGTCTTGTCTCCTAATGAGGTCAAGAAAGTTTCCATTGTGACTAGAAGCTGAACAGTGACCTCTTTGTCCTAGGTAGTACCTACCCTCTCCCCACCCTTTTGGGTTTCAGCCTTTGAAGTTGATGGTGGCAAGTAATAAGACTTAAAGGGGAAATTATAATACATTGGTCTAATACTTTCAAATTATAAGTTTGATATTTATAAATACAAATTATTTATTATTTTGGATACATTGTTATGCACATGCATACAAACATTTGTATTTGAATGTTTAGAAAATGTTACAGTGTTACAAACACCAGATTGTCAGCAGTGGTTGCTTCTGGAAAGTAGAATGAGATTGGGATGAGGGTAGTGAAAGGGAAATTTTTCCATATATATGATATATTTCTTAATTATTTTATTTTTGTAATAAGAATACATTAGTATCAAAATCTTACTATTGTATAATTAAAAAATAAAATTATAGTCCCTGATAAGGTAGAACGAGAGAGTGTATCAGTATAAAGGCAGGATACTCTAGGTGATACTGTAGTAGTAAAGGAACTCCTAAATACCAGTGACCTAGAACCATAAAAGTTCACTTCTTGCTCATACCACATGCCACTGAGGATCCACTATGGCTCTTCCAATGTCCTATTTACTTTTGGTCCCAGGCTGATGGAGCAAAAGTAAGTGGATGGAGGAGCGTCTGTGTGGAACATGTCTGTTGTGGGCAGATAGAAAAGAGACATTATGAACCATGTGCTGATGCTAAAAGCTTCTGCCCAGAGGAGACACTTCTACTCACATTCACTGGTAAAAATTAGTCAAATGGCCATGCCTGAGTTCATGGAAAGGGCACCAACAGTAAGCCAATCTACCACATCTACTAGTCAGATTTGTTTTCCAAGCCAGCTCCGAAGACGTGGGGTCTGAGTTCAAGGAACTAGGAGAGCAGTAAGTAAAAAAATCGATAAAGATGCTTTCCTATAAAGTGTCCATGAGTGAGAAGTGCTAGGGAAAGGCATTTACTAGCCAGTCCAACACTGGCTTCATGTGATGCTGGGGGCTATCGGTAGAAGTCAACCTCAGTATCTTCGTCAATGGTTCTAGGACCCTCAACACTCTATTTCTGGTAGCACGTGGCATATATAGCTTCTGCAAAGCCAAGAGGCAGTACTGCAGGTTTGGAAACAGTGGGAGCAAACAAAAACAAAAACAGCTTTTATTTTTGCCTGCCCCTCCCCCAACTACTCTCCCCTCTTGTCAAAGACATTTTCTCTCTGGATGCAGGTCATTTGACTCTGGCTGATCCAATTGTAACATCTCATCCTTCTGGCCACTGTTTTGGGTCAAAGATGGGCACGTGGTACAAGTTGGACCAATCAGTGTCCTTCCCTAGAATTTCTCAGCTGGAGTTTATACTGAAGAGATTCTTCCCTCTTTGGTTGCTTACATAGGATGATGTAAACACAAAGATACCATCAGCAAGTTCCTGATGAGCATGGAGAAAGACAGTACAGTGTAGAATTAGAATGAGGTTGACATTCAAAGAGAAGTAGGGATGAGAAGGAGTGTCCATCTGTTCCAGGGCCAGTACATTTGCTGGCTATCTTTTCTTAGTTTAGTACTCTGAACTTAATATGCACATAAAAATAAGTTAATTTGGATCACTAATACCTAAAGTCATGCCTTGATATAGTTCTTCTGAGCAGCAGTAAAGGAGGTCTTATTGCCTTGGGAGCATCAGCATAATGCAGACATCAGCTGTTTAGTGCCACACTCAAGCAGTAGGAATTGTAAAACATCTACATCTATAAGCATCTGTCCTTTGGTCCAACCCTCCATTCATTCACTAACCTGATAGATGTTTAATTTCTGCCTATCATGAACCAGGTACTGTTTCAGGTGCTGGGAAGGTTTAGTGAATAAAATAAGACTGTCAGAAAAGCTCCTGGAGTTTATAGTCTAGTGTGGGAGACAGGCATTTTCTCCCAGTGCCTGGAATAGCACCTGCGTAGAGTGGTTCACAATACATACACGTTAAATTATGAAATAAACATATAAATAAAGTCACAAATGTAATAAATGCTATGAAACAATGTTATGAGTGTCTATAGATTAAAAAAAAAATGACCACGTTTGGTAGGACCAGAAAAGGGTTCCTTGAAGATATGATGATGATTGGATGGATATTTGAAGAATAAATATAAGTTAATTAGGTAAAAAGAAGAAGAAAAATCTTGCCTGATAGAGGAAACAGCATATTCCCAGGCCCTGTGGAGATAATTGATATACAAAGTCCAGAGGGGCTGAACTGCAGAGAGCAAAGATGAGAAAAGCTGGGATTACACTGGAGGGATAGTTTATGCAGAATCACGAGGACCATGACAAAGGCTTGTGTCTTCACCTCAAGACAAATGGAAAGTTATTGAAGAACCTTAATTAGAAAGTGACATAATCAGATCATAATTAGTGATTTCATTATAACTCTGGCTCTGGTGTAGAGATTTAATTGGAGCAGGGTGAGAGTATACACAGGTAGAGCAAAAGATTATTGCAATGGTGTAGGAGACAGATGATGGTGACTTAGTAGTTGGTGGTGATGGAGGTGGAGAACAGAGAACAGAGGTGTATTAGGTAGGGTTCTCTAGAGAAACAGAATCAACAGGAAACACTCACAAATATAAAGTTTATAAAAGTGTCTCATGTAACTGTGGGAACGCAGAGTCCAAAATCCACAGGGCAGGCTGTGAAGCTGAGGATTCTGATGGAGGGTCTGGATGAACTCCACAGGAGAGGCTCGCTGGTTGAAGCAGGAAGAGAGCCTGTGTCTTCTGAATCCTCCTTAAAGGGCTTCCAGTGATTAGACTGAGCATCACTCATTGCAGAGGACACTCGCCTTGGCTGATTACAAATGGAATCAGCTGTGGATGCAGCTGACATGATTGTGATTTAATTCTATGAAATGTTCTCATCACAACAGACAGGCCAGCACTTGCCCAACCAAAGAAACAGGTACCACCAATTGGCCAAGTTGACACACGAACCTGACCATGACAGTCCATCCCTTGTCAACTTGGCAGTTATACATATCACCTTATACCATACATAATTTCTAAATAAAAAACAATAAAACACACATTTTTCTTTCACCTAACAATGCTCAACTGTCCTGCATATAACTGGAAACACATTAAATCTCTCCAGAATAGGGTGCAAGTCCTTGGGTAATATTCATTCTTAATCTTGATATCTTACAACTTAAATAGTATAACATGAACAAAACAGCATTACAGTCCTCGTTTCTGTAACTGATCATGTGGTCGAAGTTCATATTTATCACTACCTTCTTCCGTTACCCATTCCATGTTCCCTTCACCCTCAGCAAGCACTTCAGCTGGCTGTGGTTCTTTGCCTGGTAGGGTGACCCAAACCTTCATTCCTAAAGTTTCAGAGCCATTGGTAGTTTGCAGTTTTCCATTGATTTTAATCACAGGGAATGGTAGTTCTAAAAGACACCCTAGGGGATCTCCTATGTTCCAAGAAAACTCTTCTTTACCTCCATTGTGTAGTTGCAGTCCTATTTCCCCCTGTAGTCAGGGTCAATCACCCCAGCCAATAATGTAATCCCCCTTCTTGGCTTGTTGATCCAGGGGCATGAGTAGCCCAAATGATCAGGTGGCAGTCTTAGATTCCAGTTCAATGGAACAATCGTTTTTTTCTCCTGGTGGAAGCATTCCCCCTTTTGGAACTAAAACCTGTAGAACAGCAGAGCTCAGGGTTGTAGGGATAGGAAGCAAAAATTTTCCTAGTGGATCACCAGGGGTAATGGTGACTGGTACCACTCCCATTTCCACCACTTGGTTCCTGGACCCATGGAGCCTGGCTATGGGAGAAACAGCATCATACAGCAGATGCTGATTCAGAGTATATACAGTTTCCTGGAGAACATTATCCCAGCCCTTCAAGGTATTGCCACCTAGTTGGCACCGTAATTGAGTTTTCAAAAGGCCTTTCCACTGTTCTATCAATCCAGCTGCTTCTGGA
>PVIY010020520.1:0-43951 GCA_004026745.1 Myrmecophaga tridactyla
CATTTTAAAGATAATTCTCTAAAAGTCTTAGTTTGGTTTGTCCACATTCTGGTCTTCTTCATTGGTGTTTTCTGGATTTTATCCTCTTTCTTTGGATGGGCCGTCATTTCCTGTTTCTTTGTCTCGTATTCTTTCTTTGCATACTGTACATTTTAATATTTTAGAAGGTTAACTCTAGGATTTGTTCCCTGAGATGTCTTTTTCTTGATTTTGTAACTGGCTGTTGATAGGACAGAGATTTCCTTGTGCTTCGGCCCACCTGTCAGGAAGGCCTCTCAAAGCGAATGCAGTGTGCAGGGTCCGTCTGTCTTTCTGGACATGTGTCTTCTACTGGGCTTGTGGTTGTTAGTTATTTTGGAGCTGTTATGGGAGTTTGAATACTCTGTGACTCAGGAGACAGACCTCCTTCTCCTGGGTGCTTAAAGCAGGCAAGCCTTTGCTCCAGGCTGTCAGCTTCTATAGTTCCTTTAGTTGTCTCAAGTTGGTTTCACCTATAGGGCAATTTCCGAGAGGGGCAGCATGCTGAACTGGAGTTTCCAATTCAGTGTTTCCCTGCCAAAACAAGGTCAGGGACCTACAAAGGGGTTGTAGGCAGGCTCCAAACTGCCTTGGAGAGGGCATCAGAAGGGGCGCCAGGAGCTTCTAACATAGTTCCCCAACCCGAGCATTCTTGACCTGCCCAGCAAATGCAGCCCTTCAGTGTGTTCCCCACAGCCTTCAGGAGGCATTGTGTTTTTATGTCGTGTCCTCTACCACATTTATCCAGGCTAGATTGGAACAGTGGCTGCTCTCAGAGCTGGTGCCCCAGTGATCCCAAGTCATATTCAAGACTGTGATCACCGATCTGCTGTGTCCACCCCTGGTCTTGGGGAGGAGGATTTTTATGTCTCTTTCACCAGTGAGCTAGCCAGGGGCCAGATCCCTTGGTGGTCCGCTGGGAGAGTGAGGGATGGGCACTGATAACCACCATGCAGATACAGCAGTTTATTGGTCTTTACCATAGCTTTCCAATCTCTTATTCCCGTTCTTCCTTGGAAGCTGTAGTCTCCTGCTGACCTCCGGAGATTCACAATGGTAGTTTCTTCCATTTCCCGCCTGCTTAATAGTGGTTCTTGTGGAAGGACTGAATCCTGGAGCTACCATTCTGCCATCTTCCCACAATTTCTTAATTTACCTTTAATGCTCCCCCAGTCCCATCATCTAGTATAGAGTTTAATAGAATGGGATACCTTTTTTTTTTTTTTAGCTGAAATAGTAAAAGATTTTTTTATATCAGATAGTAAATATCATATAGCTATTCAACAAAAATTGATATTCTGTTTTGCAAATAAACATGGACGCAATATGAAAATAGCCTTGGGTAGGTGTGAATTCGGAAATGTGTATTTGCTGTTAAACTTACTATTTAAAAAAGATGAAATACTGGACTGTTGTATGGATTAGCAGCGTTTTCTTTTCATGTCCTTAAAGTTGAAAGGAAACATCTTCAGTGTTAATCGCATAAGGATTTACTTGTATTTTAATAAAGAAGACATTGAAGCTAGCTGCCTTGTACTGTTTATTCCAAATTTCAATAGTACTGATTGATTTATGTTTGTTGAGCTGGAAATTATCTGCTCTGCAAGAACTGTCATTGTGAATTCAGTGGAAATTATATTAATGAGGAAAGTGAGAAGATTGCTTCTTTTGGGGGTAAGCAACAAGAATCATGCATATAGTATTTTTTAGGCCCCAGCCTGTTAAGTTTTGATTATAAAGTGCTCAGGTTCCTTTCTTTGCCACCCAATGTCACTAAATATTTAAAGAATAGGACAGATTTATTTTCTATGATTTTGAAGTGAAAATAATAGAAGTGTAGTCTAAATCATTTGGCACGAAATAGAATTTCTTTTCTTCTTTTGCTGTGTTTTTCTCAGACACAGATACCTCAGTTTAAATTATTAATTGGAAAATCTGATTTCCTGCAGCATGATCTGTAATCCAGTGTCCGCACTGCTGGAACAATGTATTAACTAATAACCTCCTTAGGGAAGGAAGTAAATGGCTATCTCTTTTTATCTCCTTTGGATTTAAAAGATTTAATAGGAAACAGTCAATACCTGCAGATGTCTTTGTCTCCTTTAAAAAATTCTGTGATCAAAATATTCCATTTAACATAATGGCTCTTTGTTCATTCTGCTTTTCACATACAAATCCATTGGTGGATGAATAGGTGAAAGCACTTTTACTATCAGAAATTGCTTCCTGTTTTCTGTTGACAGACATAAGTTAAAAATTTCAAAATAATAGTGAAGTCTCTAAAATAATCGTAAATAGCATTCATGATTGAGAAGAAAGGACCAACTGACTGAAGATTATTTTGGGTCTTTCCTTCACCTTCTGAAAACTTCTACTTCCCTCCACTTGGAGGGCCACTTAAATATTGCAAGTCAGTTATAGCTTTGCATCCCTATTATTGTTTGTGCATAAATCACTTATAGCAATTATCACATTATATTTTTGGCAACACTACTCTTTCCTTTACTGAACTCCTCTGGGATGATTATGTGTGTTGATTATTTTATTTGCTCAATTTCAGGCCAATTAATTTATCAATATATGTTCATATATTAATCAATTTTCTGGCTAATGTTTTAGAACTTTCAATGTAGAAAATGTGTAGATAAGCACTTTGCATATAAATCTCATTGACTCTTTAGAATAATCCTTTGAAATACATGTAATTATTCTCATTTTACAGATAATGAAAGTGAAGCCCAGAGAATTCCTATTTTACAGATAGGGAAATAGAGTCTCAGAGAGTATAATTTTATCAGGGTCTCTCAGCATATGAATTTTTGCTGCGTACCCACATGCAAAGACGTGTCCATGCCTTCACAGTACTTAGCTTTTAGAGGAAGAAAATGACAAATAGGCTAGTATAAAAATAGTGTGAAATAATGTATGATAAGGAAAGCATTGTAGAATGCTATGGGGGAAGGTGGGGCAAGGTGATGGGCATAGGGAGGTGTGGAATTTAGTTCATCTTCCAGAGCAGCTAGTAAATAGCTAGGAACAGTACAGAACAACTGCTGGGGCTGTGTCAGTGACCAGACACATGGCTTGCACCAGTCTGGACCATATGGACTGGCTGAGACCCCACCCAGAACTATAAGTCCCCCAGCTGTGGAGGCTGGCGCCCCTTCCCCCACAGGCCTTTGCTAGTAGTAAAGAATTAGTATTTCAATCTACCTAAATTTTTTTTTACCCCTTATCCACCCCCATTATGTATTTATTTTTTGTCATTCTTTAACTTATCTGTCCATACCCTTGAATAAAAGGATTTCACATTCACACGAAAGCCATATAGTTGTACAGTCCTCTTCCAGAATCAAGGCTACTAGAACATACTTCAGCACTTCCAGGTACTTCCCTCAAGACAGTCCAATACTCCATAAACTAAAAAGGAATATCTATATAATGCATATGAATAACCACCAGGATAACTGCTCGAATCTCTTTGAAATCTCTCAGCCACTGAAATTTTATTTGGTCTCATTTCTCTCTTCCCCATTTTGGTCAAGCAGGCTTTCTCAATCGCATGATACTGGGTCCCTGCTCATCCTGGGAGTCCTGTCCCTCATTGCCAGGGGGATTTACACCCCTGGGAGTCATGTGCCACATGGATGGGGGTGGAGGGCAATGAATTCACTCCCTGAATTGGCTTAGAGAGAGAGAGAGGCCATATCTGAGGAACAAAAGAGGTTTTCTTGGGTTGACTCTTAGGCATGATTATAAGTAAGATTAGCTTATCCTTTGCAGGAATAAGCTTCATAGGGTTGAACCCCAAGATTGAAGGTCCATTCTATTGATATGTTTATCCCTGCTGCCTGTAAGAATATTAGGAATTCCCCAGATGGGAAAGTTTAATGTTTCCTCCTTTTCTGAGACCCCAAGTGGACTTTGCAAGTACTTTTTATTCACTACCCAAATTACTCTGAGATACATCTGAGCATGACACTAACCTGTACAAACCAACAAGATTTCACGCCCTGTTAAAAAATCCATGTATTTATGGTGTTCAAATAAAGTGTCCCTACAAGTTAAATTGAACAATGTGCTACCCAAAATATAAATTTTACACCAAATAAATATCTCTCCCTTTGGTTTCACACAGAAGTTGAAGTTTTAAAATAAGGACCATACCATTCTTCACCCTAATGTACCTTATTCCTATCCAGACCAGCTTCATTCATATCTCTAGTCAAAGTCTGATTGCTTTTTCAATTTTTTTTTTTTTAACAGTTTCTGTGTAGGGTAATATTTACTTTCATAGCTTCAGTGCTCTAACTCTGAGTGTCTGGTATGACATAAATACCCGAAGTTTCAGGGAAAGACCAGGTTATAAACAAATAGCTCAGTATCTCAGAATTTAGAAATAACAGTTACAACTCCTGAATAGATATGACTCCTGTAAGAGTTTATAATCTAGGATGCTTTACAATAGGCCCCAACCTGATAACCCATGCTCTCAACTTCAGTTCTCCATGTTTGTGTATTATAGTTAGTCCGTATGAGTAAGGCATGATAACATTTGTCTTTCTTTTTCTGAGACTTCATTCAACATGCTCTCTTCAGGGCTCATTCACCTAGTGCCTCACGACTTCGTTCCTTCTTGCAGCTGCTCAGTAGTCTGTTGTATGTATACAGTTTGCCCTTCTGTTCATCAATCAATGTACCACCTCTATCTAATTGCAAATTGTGAATACTGCCACCATAAACTAATGTTCAAATGTCCATTTGTATCCCTCCTTTCAGTTCTTTTAAGTATATACCTAATAATGGGGTTGCAGAACCATATGGCAACACTATTATTAGCCTCCTGTGGAACCACCACACTGCCCTCCAGAGGGGCTGCACCACTCTACTTCCCTACCATGGAATGCAATATACCAGAACTGGAACAGTCTTCAAAAAGGGCAATCTAATAAGTTGCAAGTTTACAGTTCTAAACCTATAAAATTGTCCAAACTAAAGTATCCAGGAAAAGATACCATAATTCAAGGAAGGTCAATGTGTCAGAAACACCTCTGTCAACTGGGTAGTCACATGGCTGGCATCTGCTGATCCTTTGTTCTTGGGCTCTGTTGCCTTCAGCCTCTGTTTATGTGGGTGTTCCCCACTTTGCATCGCCAAGGCTGGCTTTCATCTCTTGGATTCCCTTGGCTCTCTCCAGGTTCTGGCTTGCTTAACATCTCGTGGCAATGTCTGCTGGTCTCTTAAGTATCTCCAAACATCCATACCTCTGTTTTCCAAGTGTTGGCATCTATATCAGGTGTGCTCTGAAGTTTCTGTTGGCTATGTCCTTTCTGGCTCTCTCCAAAATGTTTCCTCTTTAAAGGATTTCAGTAAACTAATCAAGACACCTAATCAAAGGTCACATCCATAACTGGATGAGTGACATCTTTGTGGAGATAATCTAATCAAAAGTTTCAACCATTAGGTTTATCCCTTTCTCCACATTTTCTCAAGCTTTTATTTCTCTCTGTTTATTTTTAAATAGTTTTATTCACACATCATACAGTCCAACCTAACTAAATAGCCACACTTCACCACAATAATCTGTATAAAGATATTTCCTTTTCTTCCACAAAGAATCCATACCTCTTCCACGTATCCCTCACTTGTTGACATTTGGTTTTGGCATATGCCTTTGTTACATTCAGTGGAAGCATATTGCAGTGTTACTGTTGACTATAGACACAAGATTGCACTGATTATATTTTTTCTTGTATACTGTCCCATCTTCAACACCTTGCAATGTTGGCATTGTTCTCCCCTATGCAAAAAGCTTTTTATGTTTGTACATATCCCCAACATTGTCCACACTAGGCATTCCTAAGTTATACTGTCTCATTCTTTATCTTCTGTCTTTTCTTCTGATGTTATATGTGCCTCCAGGCCTTCTCCCTCAACCATACTCACCATTCAGCTTCATTCAGTGTACTCATATTATTGTGCTACCATCAGATTGTGCTATCCATTTCTGAACTTTCATAATTGTCCTGTTTCACGTTCTGTATTCTTTCAGGACCAAATGCCCACTCTCTACTATTTTTCTATCTCCTCTTAACCTGTATTCTTAACTTTAACTCTCAAAGTTCGCTTATTTATGCTAGTTCATATTAGTAAGATCATAAAGAATTTGTCCTTTTGTTTCTGGCTAATTTCACTCAGCATCACGTTCTCAAAGTTCATCCACATTGTTACATGGCTCATGGCTTTATTCTGTCTTACAGCCGCATAATATTCCATCATATGAATGTACCACAGCTGGTTTAGGCACTTGTCTGTTTGTCTGAAAATATTTTAGGCTCCCCCTCATTTTCGAAGGACAGTTTTTCTGGGTGGAGAATTCTTGGTTGGCAATTTCTCTCTTTCAGAATCTTAAATATATCATACCACCGTCTTCTCACCTCCATGATTTCTCCCAAGAAATTCACACATGTTCTTATCGAGCTTCCCTTGTATGAGGTGGACTGCATTTCTCTTGCTGCTTTCCAGATTTTCCCTTTGTCTTTGACATCTTACAACCTGATTATTAAGTGTCTCGGAGTAGGTCTATTTGTATCTATTCTGTTTGGGGTATGCTGCACATCTTGGATGTGTAATTTTATGTCTTCCATAAGAGATGGGAACTTTTCAGTGATTATTTCCTCCATTATTCTTTCTGCTCCTTTTCCCTTCTCTTCTCTTTCTGGGATGTCCATAACACAGATATTCATGTACTTCATGTTGTCATTCAATTCCCTGAGACTCTGTTCATATTTTTCCATTCTCTTCCCTATGTTTTCTATTGTGTACCAGACTTCTGATGTCCCATCCATTTGCTAATCCTTTCTTCTGCCTCTTCCAATCTATTGTTGTAAGTTTTCATTGTGTTTTTCATCTCTTCTTTTGTGCCTTTCATTCCTGTAAGTTCAGTGATTTGGTTTTTCAAACTTCCAAGTTCTTCTTTATGTTCACATGCTATCTTCTTTATATTCTCCCTCAACTCACTGATGCAATTGTTGATGAGATTTTTCATGTCTGTTCGAACATCCTGAATTAGTGATTTCAATTCCTATACCTCATTTGAAATGACGATTTTTCCTTTGACTGGGCCATATCTTCAGTCTTCCTAGTATGATTCGTTATTGTTTGCAGGCATCTAATTCAAATGCCTAATTTGAATTCCTTAATTAGTTTATTCTATAGGTTGTTTTCACTCTTTTACCTCGGGCTTTCTTGTTAGATGGTTTTGTTCTCTATCTGTTCTTTGGCATTCAATTCAACTTATTGTAGATCTCTAGCATAGGTTCTGTTTAACTGATCAGAATTTTTCAGTTCTTATTTTTCTGTTTCTTGCCCTGCCTATATGCAGCCTCTTCTTTTTGGAGGAGGATCTCCCCAGATGTGCTCGACCCCAATCAGATATTCCCAGACCAGATAGGCCCATGTCTCAGGAGCTGAGAGTGTCAGTATCAGGTTTCCTTGAGGGCGAGACCAAGCAGGATGTCAGACTTTCTATGAAGCCTCTAGACCCTGTGCTTTTCCTATCCCACCCAGCACATGGCACTTGTCTGCCCAAGGTTTCCCACCAGCCTAAAGTGATGTGGTGCCTTTAATTTCAGCAGCCTCTCCCTGCCAGGGGCTTGGTTGAAACAGGGGCTGAGGTAGTAGGAAGGCTTTGATTGTTTCTGTTTTCCAGCCCTGGGATCTGAATTCCCTGAAGAAGGCCTCTGCTTGAGCTGAGCCCTGCCTTCCTTTTCTTGTTGGAACATACACCCTTTAGGGAATAATCCACCTCACTGTTTACTTTGTCTCTCAGACATGCCTTAATTCCACCCTTACCTGGGGCAGTGCTGGGGCCTGAGAGGGCTGGCAGTTATAGCTAATGAGCTGTTAAGAAGTTTAAAAACTAAACAACAACAGCAGAAGCCTTTTCAGAGCCTGTCCTCTGCTCTCTGTGTTTTCCAAACAAGATCTGGAGTTGGTACCTGAGTTCCCAGGCTCTATGTCCAGTCCTTTTCCAATATTTTGTGGTGTCTGACTGAAAATCCTCAGTTTTTTGTTTTTGTTTTTTTTTCCCCATCAGCCCTGCCCCCTCTCTGCTGGGGTGAAAACTCCTGGTTCCTTTATTCCTTACCCCAGGTTTATCTGTGCTGGGGGTCTGTTTTCACTAGATTTGGACTAGTGAAAACAGACCAATTCAGCAATTGGAGCTTGGTTGAGCTAATTCTCTACTACTAGCAAAGGCCTAGTCTGTGAGTACATGCTCAGCCTCCTGTCTACCTGCAGGAGCTCCACCCGCTGTACACACGTGCTGACCTTCATTTGATTATTCTAGGAGCTCTGCAAAGGCGGCTCACCCTGCCCAAACAGCCTTCAAAGCCCCTTCTGGTCTACCTTGTTAACAGGTATCATTCACATCTCAGCTCAGATTTCAGGTTCTCTGAAAGCCTCCTAAAAACTTAATATTGGTTCTACATACTCTTACTCTGGGTTCCTACAGTATTTTTTTTTTTCCTTTACTATTTTTATTGAGAAATCTTCACATACATACAGTCCATCCATACTATACAACTAATGGCTCATAATATCATCCCATAGCTGTCTTGTTTACCGCCATGATCATTTGTACAACATTTGCATCACTCCAGAAAAAGAAATAAAAAGAAAAAAAAACTCATACATCCCATACCCTTTACCCCTCCCTCTCATTGACCACTGGTATTTCCATCTACCCAATTTATTTTACCCCATATCCCCCCTACTATTTCTTTATTTTTTATCATATTTTTTTTACACATTTGTCCATACGCTGGATAAAAGGAGTTATAAGGCACAATGTTTCTACTGAATGGTTTTAAACAGGGTAATGATGTTAAGAAATTTGCATTCTGGCTGTGGTATGGAAAAATGTTTGAAGGGTGGTGATACTAAGAGGCTTTTATGATAATCTTGGAGAAATATGATCGTGATCAGCTCTACAGTGGTGACAGTGGGGATAGAGAGATACAGATGGATTTGGGAGACATTTAGAAGGTAAAGCTGGCAGACTTGGATTGGATGGAGAGAGTGAGGGGAAAGTAGGATGAGTACTAGCTTTTTGGCTCGGATAATTGGGTGGGTGATGGTGCCATTCACTGAGCTAGGCAGAAGAGGAATGGGCTTAGGTGCGGGGGATGCGTGTAATTTCATCAGTTGGTGCTAAGTTTCAGGAATGATTCTAGGAGCTGATATAAGCAGTTAATGTGACAGAACAGGCTCAGCTCTCATCATGGAGCTAACAGCTGCTTCACTTATAAAATCCAGGAGTCCCATCTAATAAACTTCTGCTTTTTACCCATTTCTTCTCCATGGGGTTGATGTCAGTACCAAGTAGTCATAATGTAGGGTTTCAGTGGACGGCTAATCTTTTTACTGGAGTCCTACTTTACTCTGAGGAAGAAAATCCATAACTACAGCAACTTTTCTGGCAGACATTACTTGGGTAATTCTTTCAAATAGCAATATAGGGTACTTCAAAAAATTAGTTGGTCAAACTTCAATGTGAACTCTCCACCATAAAAGGAATGTATTACTCTTCACAAACATAGGTTACCCCTGTGTCATAAAACCACCAAGTTGAGAATTCTACCCATGTTTAAAAATATTTATCTTTGGTACTACTATGGTGTTTAACTCAAGATAAATGTCTAAGAATTAATTTTCATATCCAGATCTACAAAGAAATTATCTGTCAAAAATACAATTATCATTGAAGTTCTGTATGCATTTATAAACATTATTATTTAATAGTAGCCCTTTTATCAAATAGTCTAATATACTTTATCTCAGTAGTCTATCATGATAATGAGTTATCAAATGAGTTTATCAAATAGTCTAATATACTTTATCTTAGTAGTCAATCCATGATTTGAGTTCATGGATTGTTTCATAGCTGTTTAGTCATAACTTCATTTCTTACCAGTCTGAATGTACCTGGACATAATGACTGTATGAAAAATGCGCTTCAGATGATCAGACCTCAAGCATGTGTAATAAATGCCACAGCTTTTTCATTGTCTTCCTGGCCACAGGAAGGTAAAAATGTGGGGACAGTTTGTTCTTCTTTTTATTCCCTGCCCAATTATACATGTTAGTACCAGAGCTGATGGAATATTGGTATGAAAAAATAAGCATTTTTACTGCAGTTACACTTTTATTATAAATCTGCTATCTAATTTTAACCATTTTTTCCTTGAATGGGGCTCATAATCTGTGCATTTTGTGGTTTTCAATCCATTTGCTACAGCTGCAGTCCTGATAAGTGTCTCAATTATAACTACACTATTAGTCTTAAAGTCTCACTGTTCTCTCATGGAGAACTTTGAAAAACATTCTTTTAAAAGACAATTATGCTTAAATATCACATTTTCTCCATTTCTGTTTTAGTCTTTCGAAGCTATTGCCAAGGCCATTAGCATGAGAACAGATTATTCTTTCAAGCTCTAAAATTTTTTAATTTCTCTTTTAGCTATCAGTTGCTGCATTCCCTAGCTCTTCCTCACTCAAGGACACTTACTACCTGTGAGCTCATACAGGTTTACATGTAGTTTTCAAAGTACCCATAGAGTGGTGGTGACAATTTTTTATTTTTTTTCTGGGGAATTAGAGCTGTAGAATTTGATGAAATATAAGAACAATTAGAAACTGTACAGAGGGAGAGGCATTGCACTTAACATCTAAAACAAACTTAAAGAAAGGAAAGAATACTGTTTCGTTTTCTTTAGAAACGAGAGCCATTTTAATTAATGATCATTCTAAGTAACATTCTATCTCTTCCCACTCCCGACAGATGTTCGGCATCTATGTTTGGAGAATAACCTGAAAGGGAGATTGGTGTTCCTGATAAAATCATGGGCCTTTAGAATATTAGTCTTTTCCTTTTATAAAGTTTTAGGGAAGGAATTGAGTAACAAATTTTCTTTTATGTTTAATTTTTCTTTACCACAACAAATTATAAGTGAGTTCATTTACCCATTAGGTACTCTTAGAATTAAAGGGTAATGTGGCAGCCATCGTGTGCACATGCAGTGAGGATCTGTTGGAGCCCATGCTTTCTTAATAATTCATTAAATAGCACCTTTGTTTTTTAAGGAAACATACTACAATCTCTTTGAGAACTCAGTATTTGGAACTGTAGCATGAAGCTGAGGTGTCCATTTGAACAGGTCCTCTGATTGTGCAGTTTGCATTTGCCATTCTGTTTTGGATTGGAACCATTCGTGGCTGCACATCCAGATCCCCAGGAAGCTGGGAGCATGCCACCTAGAGAAAACTGGAGCTCTCCAAACAGTCAGCTGCTATGTCTGGTTAAGAAGTGGGCAGAAACTGATAGCACTATTTAGGCCTTTTTATTATTCAATCATGTTTGCGAATGTTTCTTTTGCCTAAGAAGTTAATCTTCTGAGATAATTAGAAAATGCAATATGGCATTATTTTACTTCTGTACAATTAAAAGGCATGGCTGTGTAATCACCTCATTTGGCTGTTAGGAAAGTGGAGGTGGGAAACAGTTTTCAGAATGGAATATTTGTTGAATTTTATGTTCAAGGTAACCCTATAATACTACTACCTGCTGTTAAAAGGATTTTGTATGCCTTGGGACACATAATGTTCTGCAAAGTATTAACTATTCATATTTATCTGACTTTGTATAATGAGCATGTTTCTGCAAAGTTATATTAAATGAAACTTTTAGGATTAAAGTATATTCCATAATTGCAAGAACTTCTAGTTTAAATATTTTATAATATATTATTAGATATTTTATATTATAGGTGAGGCCTAATGTGTTTGTTTGGTAATTCATTAAATTATTTAATAATATTTAACAACTGCTACATACCAGAAACGGTGCTAGGTACTGTCAGATAAAATGATAAACAAGCAAAACAGACATGGAGCCTGCCTTTCTTCTAGAGAAGATACACAAAGAAACAAGAAGTCATTAAAAGTTATAGTAAATGGATGTTTGAGAGGTGGAGGATTCCACAGGAATATGTTGAAGGGACACCCAGTCTGGGAAGTTAGTCAGGATGAATGGTTGTTAGCTCAGCCTAAGCAGTAGCTGTTTGATTTAGAGGAAGCAACTCAGATAATGGCCTGGAGAGTAGGACATATTTGAAGACTTGAAAGAAGCTCAGTATATCTGGGACTTAGTATAGAGAACAAGGGAGGAGAATGATGGAAGAGGAGGCTGAAGGTTAAGTAGGACAGATAGAAAAGTGAGTCTCCTAAGCCATTGTGAAGAGTTTGAATTTTTATCTTAAGAAAGATGATAAGCTCCAAACAATCATAAATGAAGAGGAGACACGAATAGGTTCACATTTTGGAAAGATTTCTTGGAAGCCATGAGGCAGGAGGTCATACTAGTGGCCTGAAGCTCATTGGAAGGATTTCCATTAATACAGGAAAGATATAATGGTGGTTGGGCATAGGGTAGGGCAGTTGGAATGAGAAAAGTAGACAGAATAGAGACAATATAATCACTGGAGCTGGTAGATGGCCTGGCTTTCAGCTTTGACAAATGGGTAGACTGTGCTTGCTTGAGACTTGATTCACTGAGATTTGGGGGAGAAGGTTATGAATTTAGTTTTGGACACAAGAGAGAGAGTTTTCAAGACAAGGGAGTGGTCAACAGAACCAAATGACGTTGGGCGATCATATTAGATGCAGGCTGGAAACTGTTTAATGGATTTGAGCAGTGCGGGTGGGCTTCAGATTGTAGTGGGTTGGGGAGAATATTGACATTGAAAAACAGACTATAAACAACTCTTTAAGAAGAGTGAATGTGAAGGAGAGAAGTGAGAAACCAGAGAAGATTTTTTAATTCAGTGGGAGACATTTGAGTATATTAATGCTAATGGGAAGAAACCAGTTGATGGAGAGTTTAAACAACATTAAAACAAGATAATAAGTGGAGCGTAATCTCTGAAGAGATGCAAGGAGATGGTATCCGAGGTGTAAGTGAAGGAATTTTTAGCTTTACCCAGTAGAAGCAGTTATGTCTTATTTGTTACAAGAGAGAGAAACCAAAGGATAGGTTCAGAAGTTTGTCAACGTGATGGCAAAAAGTTGAATGAGATTTTGTTGGCTTATTTTTCCTCTGAGAAATAAGAGGCTGAAATATTTGCTGAGGTGCTGGAGCAAGAATTATGATGAAGATGGAGAAGGTTTTTGAAATAGCTGCTATTGAGGACAATAGATGAAGAGAGAGCAGGACTAATCAAGATGATAGGCCCAGGGTTTTCATTTTAGGCTCATAGGCTCACCACAACCTAAAGATTCTGTTTAAATGTAGTTCTGTGTTTGGGGATTATGTTTTCCTCCCGTTTTGTAACGATATTCACTCTGAGTAACATGCTCTGTGCTTTGTTTGGGGTCTATCACAGTGCTCCAATTTTGCAGGCTGCTGTTCTTTGAGATGTCTTCCTTTTCTGAGTTCTTCAGCCAGTTTGGTATTTATCAATACCTGTCAGATCGCAAAGCCCTCTACCCTGTTCTTGAAATACATGGTGGATTTTAGCACAGAGAAATGCATAAATATCTGATCTGAACGAAGCATAAATATGGGGACAGTAGAGGCATGCGTCCTAGATTGTACTCTCATTACATCCATGTCTATTCACTCCTAGGAGCGCAAATCCTGCTTTTCAGGATTACTTATCAACTGAATACTGTGTGGAAATGAGGAAAATGAGAACCTGTAAAAAAATTAAAGTGAGACGCACAGAGCAGTTACACTTGCTTATGTTACTGATGCCTGTAATCCAGGCATCCTGCCCCAAATCTGCAGCTTCTTGTTTTTTGGTCCTGCAGAGCAAACGTGATTTACTGGTGTAGCGGTGCTGGGTGTGTGTGTGTGTGTGTGTGTGTGTGTGTGTGTGTGTGTGTGTGTGTGTGTGTACGCATGTGCACACATGCACACAGTCACCATTTAAAAGGTGATTAAGCTCATGCTTCATGTTTTCAGCCCCTAACTAATTTTCTGTTCTGCCTATCTCTCTATTTAAAGGCTATTTCATACCTTCTTATTTTGTGCTTTTTAAAAATATTTTAATTTTCCCCAGACCTTGTAATATCCATTTTTCAGAGATACTTACTTTAATTCTGCCCCTGCCCCATGTACTGTATTACTTTTAAAATTGCATGATGTCAATTTTTCTTATTTTAAAAACAAAGGCTATGGTAGTTTTGAGGGGATTTGTTTATTGAGTGGGGAAAAAAATCTCACCATTTGTTTACTTAATATATGCTAGTCTTTATGTACTTATAATCTTTTTTATCACAGTTAAAATACTTATTTAAACCTCAAAATCCAAAATGTAGCTTTATGGGGTTTTTTTGCAATTTTTATTGAGATATATTCACACACCACACCACACCCAAAGTATAAAATCAGTGGCTCACAGTATCACATAGTTTTGCATACATTCCTATGATCAGTTTTAGAACATTTTTATTACTCCAGAAGAGAAACAAGAATAAAAAGTAAAACCCCAATCCTTTCTTACCCCATAGTTGACCCATAGTCTTGGTAAGGTACATTTGTTACTGTTGATGAAAGAGTATTAAAATATTACTGTCCACAGTTTGCAATAGGTACAGTTTTTTTCCCCATATACTTGAGGGGTTTTATTTTAAATAGTATTGAAAAAATATGTAAGTATTGTAGCAATATTTTATAAACAGAAGATGCTACCTATAGTACGGCCATTTAAGGAATTGACTTTGGGAAGCTTATGGCAAGCTGGAAAATGTGGTTGAGAGTATACAGTGGCAGGGCAGAATCTGCTAGGTATTTTGCAACTTCAAATTAAGTTTGCTAATCAACTACTATGTCAAGACTTTTCTTGGCTTTGAATAGTTTGAATTGTTAGTGGCGCATATAAAATATGTTAAAGGATGTATAATTATGGTATTAGAGCAAGGATCGTACCCAGAACACTCTGGTTTTGGTGCTGCATTTAAGTGCCAGAAATATAATTTTCCATCGATTCATTTATGGAATAGGCAGTGTATGCAACACAGAACAAATTTCTTATATATGGCTCTGATCATGGTCTGAATTGACTAAATACTTCTGGTCACTGGATTCACTGTCTTTGGTCATTAAATATAAATATGCTCTCTTAAAACATATAAATTTTATATTAGGACTCCATAGAAACTTAACTCAAACTGGTTAAATCAAAATAAAACAAAACAAAGAAACAGTAATTAATTGGCTCAAGTGACTGAACCAGCCCAGTTGAATTAAGAACTCAGTATTCTCGGGAGTCCTTTCTTCCAATAAGCTCTGTTTTCCATGGTATTGGTCTCATTTTCAGTCATTGTAGGCAAAATGACCACCAGCAACTCCATATTTATGCTTTACTGCTTGAGCAATTCCAAAGAAAGGGCATTATCAGTAGTTCTTGTAAATGTTCCTAACAGGGCTGTTCACTGACCTGGCTTGGCTCATGGACCCATCTCTGGACCAGTTACTGTGGCCAGAGGATGTGGCACTCTGGGCAAATCTGGGTTACGTGTTAAGGGTGGAATTAACCCCATCCAAATTAAATGGTTTTAGTAGTGTGGTTCCCCAAAGGAATTTCAGATCCCATTGTCAGAAGAAAGTGGAAAGATCCCAGATGAGCAAAATCAAAAGCTGATCATTAAAACTAATGTTCTTATCACATACAAAAAATAAAGAAATAATAACTGAAGGAATATTCTCAGAGGATATCTTTGGGGAAAGGTTTTGTGTGCGCTGAGTTTGTGATAATTTTTGCCCTTTGTGGGAAGTCTAATAATAAAATTCACAAATTCATCTATTTTAGTCGATTTTATTATTTGTGTTTTAATGTAATAAGTACGTGTATTTAGGCAATATGTTAGTGTTCTCATTTTCTGTAAGAGATCTGTGGAATAAACATTTCATATTTTTAATATTGTGTCTCTGTTAAACAGTGAGAAAGCTAGACTTGTTAGATGGGTTTGAAAACTCAAATACGATTCCAAGCCCAGTGAACCCTGATAGCTTAGGATCCGCTTTGCTGGACTAATTATCCTTACTCATCCTAGTTGTATTGTTTAGTGGTTTCTTTGTTTTCTTACATGTTACTGGTCCGTGGCTTAAACCAGAGCTTTCTCATGGGTGGTGGTTAATGGGTTACGAGTGTGGAAAGATGCTGGTTTGCTCAGCTCTCAGGGGTTGCTGCTGGCCTGGAGTGTCCAGCTCTGGGCTTGAGCACTCAGGTACTGCTACATTTGGTGTGTGCCCCAATATGAAAACGTGGGGCATCGCTGGCTTAAAAGAAAGAAGATGGGCTAAATCTCAGATTTTTAGGTAGCATTTATTTGATCTCATAAATAGAAGGAAGAGAATTTTCAAAGTAATGGTTTAGGAGGTTCTTTGTTTTTTCATATATACATTTTTAAAAATATAAATATTGTTTTAGTTAGTGGTTGATTATATTTATGTTCTTTTCAGTACTAATCATTCTACTCAGATTTTCTTCTTGGGTCAGTTTTAGAAATGTATTTTGCTAGGAAATCATCAATAAATAGGAAATCATATTTATTGCCTATGTTATAGTTGTTTGTGCTATTTTTTTTTTCCAGTTTGTTCTCTCCTATGTATGAGGACTTATCTCCTTGCTCACTTTTCAGCTTGTATATTTCCATTTTCAGGCTTTAAAAGGGGTTTATCTATTTTCTTGCTCTTTAAAAAAAAAAAACAACAACCAGCTTTTGGGATTGTTTGTCCTTTCTACCACCATTTTTTCCTAGTCTATTAATTCCAGCTTTTAGCTTTATTCATTCCCTCTTTCCTGGTTTCTTTTTATATATTTTGTTGTACTTTTCTAATTCCTTAAGGTAGTGAGTACTTGGTTCCTAATTCTATTTCTAGAAGCTACACAGTTCAGTAATTTGGAACTGAATGTTGTGGATAGGACATGGTTCTTCTCAATGCAGGATTCTTACAAATTAATACTGCATAACTGAGGTTGAATATCATATTTATGCTAGTAGATATGAACTGCTAATTCACAACACCTTTCTGTGCCAAATATTAGAGGTAATTTTTAAGCTTTAAAATTTTTAAAATTTGTTTAAGAAGCAAATTTTCAATAGAATTTATAGAATTTATGTAAAAGACTAGTACAGCAAATAAATTCCATTTCAGTAGAGAGTGATTAGGCAAGGTGTTCTTTTCTTTTGTACCTCAGTTGTCACTTTTTCAGTTTCCCCGAAAGAATTTGGTAATAGCCTAAATTGTATAGGAAATAACTATAATTCAGAATCATCCTCGATCCTTTTAAACACAACAGTTCTAAGTGAAATGGATAAGATGCAGTCATTTATCTTCTCTCTCTGTAATCACTCTGTTTTGTGCATGGAAGCATCTAACTGCGCATTCCGCCTTTATTTGTCACATCGTAAAAGATCTTATTTCCTTGATTCTTAAGCTACTTTGGGAACAGACAGCATGCTGTCATGCTCACATTGATTTTTTACAATAGAGCAAAGCAAGTTGCCATTATAAGAAGATATCTGCTGCTCCCATTGGCCACTATATGTTCATTATCAAGCCATTACAAACCTAGTGTAAAGAATTCTTATACTGTTTACCTAGTTGGAATTTAAAATTTTCTAACTGAATTGCAGTTATTTCTTATGCTTTCGTGAGGGATGATGGAAATTGGCTATATTATACCTTTATTACCATCATTACTTTCAGAGGAGGTAGAGTACTTCTTTCATTCTTATGCCAACAAGTAAGCCATTCAAACTAGCATGAGTTGGGAAAATACATAACACCTAGAAATATTTTTCTCTAATTAAAGCTAGAATAAATTAGAAGAAAAAGATCTGTAATTAGAGAGAGGAGTTAATTAGACCAGGTTTCCACCAGCACAAAGATACATTGAGTTGTTTTACCTCTGTATGTCTTTATTTTAACCTGCACAGTTGGCAAATTGCTAGTGGCATAATAAACTAGAAAGCTATGTTCTTTTACACATCATATTTTTAAAAACTCCTTCCCACCAAAGGGGGGATGGGTGACTGTGAGTTCCTCTTTGAATCTAGAGAACATTTTGAAAACTGAATTGTTAATTCCTGATATTTACCATTGTCATTTGCTGCTGGATACACATACACACATGTTCCCATTGTTTTTCTTTAACTTTTATTGTGGTAACATATATATAAAGTTAATATGGTAATTCTATGTTTCACATTTCGAGTTACCGCCAAACTGTTTCTGCAGTGGCTGTACCATTTTACTTTCCCACCAACAATGCATGAAGGTTCCAATTTCTTTCCATCCTTGCCCACACTTGCTTTTTCTATTTTTATTATAGTAGCTATCCTAGTGGGTTTGAGGTGGTATCTCATTATGTTTTTGATTTTGCTTTTCCCTAAAGGGTGGTATTGATCATTATTTCATGTGCTTATCATTATTTCATGTGCTTATTGACCATTTGTATATTTTCCTGGAGAAATGTCTATTCAAGACCTTTGCCCATTTTTAAAATTGGGTTGTCTTTCTGTTGGTGAGTTGTAGGAGTTCTTTATATATTCTGGATATATAATGCTTATCAGATATATGATTTGCAACTATTTTCTCCCATTCTCTAAATTCTCTTTTCACTTTCTTGATGTTTGTTGCACAAAAATTTTTAGTTTTGACGCAGTTCTAATTTATCTGTTTTTGCCGTTGTTATTCATGTGCTGATGGATATTTTGAGTATATTTTGAAAGTACATTCATAGTGCTAAAACACATTATATGACTGTTGTGTTAATCATCTAACTAATTTATTCACCGAAATGTTGTTTGAGTAACTACTTTTAAGCCAGACTACATTAGTAGGTGATGTCGTAATACACAGGTGAAGTGCTTACTTCCTGGTTTAGAGGAACATGAACTCAGCTAGTGGGGAAGACCATCAGCAAAACAGCAATTACAGCATAATAACAAGTGCTTTGATTACTGTAGATGTGGGTGCTATGTGAACACAGAGCAACCACTTTTTTCTCAGATGAGGGCTGAGGGTGGGAAATGTACTGGGAAAGTTTCTTAGAGAGGGTAAGGCTTGATTCTTTGTTGAAAATTATAGCCAGCTTGGTAATGAAGGAGGCAGTGCTGTTCCAGAAGTCAGGAACAGTCTAGGCAAATGAGTGGAGACATGGAACTTCATGACAATTTGGGTTTACTGTGAGTGGGTAGAAGCGTAGGATAAAAGGACAAGAAACCATAATGTAGAAGATATTGAATTTGAACCATATTAATTGCTAATGCCTGTTTTCTGTCTTTTAATTCAGGTGGAAGAAATAACTCAATTCCAGTTGTCTTAAGGGATGCTTTGAAGAGAACCAAGGAGTACAAAATCATTACAATGACTAAGAAGCAAGTTGGTTTTGGAAAAACTGTATTCTGAGAATGCTGTTTTGCTTTTGGTTAAAAAAAGAGAAAATACAACTATAGAGGAAGTCATTCTATCTGCAGTTTGTATCATGTTGTAAATAACAATGTAATTGGAATTACGCTGGTCTTTCTAGTGAGACTTGTAGCCTCTCTTCTCTGTAAACATGAGTGACCCAAGGCAGTCACAAGAAGAGAAGCACAAGCTTAGAGCCTCTTCCAAATTCAAGGATCCTCCCAGAATCATGCAGTCCGATGATTATTTCGCTAGAAAATTTAAAGCCATTAATGGCAACATGGGACCTCCTACTCCTTTAAATGCCTCAAATTCCAATGAGAGTGGTGGTCCAGCTAATGGTACCCCAGCTGTGCCCAAAATGGGTGTCAGAGCTAGAGTGTCTGAGTGGCCTCCTAAAAAGGATTGCTCCAAGGAGCTAACGTGCAAGGCACTGTGGGAAAGCCGTTCTCAAGCCAGTTATGAAAGTGTCACATCCATCATGCAGAATGGGCAAAATGACCAGAGCAATGGTCCACAAGAGGAACAGCTCGATCTAGAATTTGTGGAGGCAAAGTATACAATTGGAGACATCTTTGTTCATTCTCCCCAAAGAGGACTTCATCCTATAAGACAGAGAAGCAATAGTGATGTCACCATCAGTGACATCGATGCTGAAGATGTCTTGGACCAAAATGCAGTGAATCCCAATACTGGGGCTGCCCTCCACAGGGAGTATGGAAGCACATCATCAATTGATCGACAAGGCTTGTCTGGTGAAAACTTTTTTGCAATGCTGAGAGGATATCGAGTAGACAGTTATGACCACAAAGCGATGGCTCCTTTTGGGTTCCCTGAGTTTTTCCCTTGCGATTCTGCAATCTCCCCCAGCCTTCATGCAGCAGCACAGATTTCTAGAGGAGAATTTGTCCGCATCTCAGGATTAGACTACGTGGACAGTGCCCTCCTCATGGGGAGAGACAGGGACAAGCCTTTCAAACGGAGGCTTAAATCGGAGTCAGTAGAAACATCCCTCTTCCGAAAACTGCGGACTGTTAAAAGTGAGCATGAAACTTTCAAATTCACATCCGATCTGGAGGACGGCCGTCTTGAGAGGGGTATTCGCCCTTGGAATTGTCAAAGATGTTTTGCACATTATGATGTCCAGAGCATTTTGTTTAACATCAACGAAGCCATGGCTACAAGGGCTAATGTGGGAAAGAGGAAAAACATAACCACCGGGGCTTCTGCAGCATCCCAGACTCAGATGCCAGCAGGCCAGACGGGCAACTGTGAATCCCCACTGGGGAGCAAGGAGGATCTCAACTCAAAAGAGAATCTGGATGCCGATGAGGGGGACGGGAAAAGTAATGACCTTGTCCTGAGTTGTCCTTACTTTAGAAATGAGACAGGCGGGGAAGGGGATAGGCGGATTGCTCTCTCTCGGGCCAATTCATCATCTTTCAGTTCCGGGGAAAGTTGCTCCTTTGAGTCGTCTCTCAGTTCTCACTGTACAAATGCAGGCGTCTCGGTTTTGGAGGTGCCCAGAGAAAACCAGCCGATTCATCGGGAGAAAGTGAAACGCTACATCATAGAACACATTGACCTTGGGGCCTACTATTACCGCAAATTCTTCTATGGGAAAGGTAAGGAAGAGCCCTAAATGTGTGTTTGTGTGTGTTAGGGATTATCTTCATAATTTGAAAGAGTTGATTTATGTTGTTCTTCAGGATCAATTGTATTGCTTTGTGTTGACACACCTTTATCAATGCCTTGGGGTGTGAGTGTTCAAGGCCATGGTACGAGGGTCGCTTGGGCTGGTTCTCTAATACGGGCCCTCCATGACTGCTTTACTAATGCCTTCTTACAAGCCCCCACCTTCCTGCCTTTGCTTACTCACAACATGGAAATGCCTCTTTTTTTTTTCTCTGTGCCAGTTTTTGGGTATCGCAAGTGTATTAGTTAGGGTTCTCTAGAGAGACAGAATCAACAGGAAACATTTGTAAATATAAAATTTATAAAAGTGTCTCACGTAACTGTGGGACTGTAGAGTCCAAAATCCACAGGGCAGACTGTGAAGCTGACGATTCCGATGGAGGGTTTGGATGCACTCCACAGGAGAGGTTCCCCGGCTGAAGCAGGAAGAGAGCCTGTCTCTTCTGAATCCTCCTTAAAAGGCTTCCAGTGATTAGATTAAGCATCATGCGTTGCAGAAGGCACTCCCCTTGGCTGATTACAAATGGAATCAGCTGTGGATGCAGCCAACTAGGTGTCAGTACCTTGAAGGGCTGGGGTAATGTTCTCCAGGAAGCTGTGTGTGTTCTCAGTCAGCGCTGAGTATTGTTAGGTGAGAAAAAAAATGTCTTTTGTTGTTTTCTATTTAGAAATTAGGTATGGTTTAAGGTGATGAGTATAGCTGCCAAGTCATGGTCAGGTTCATGTGTCAACTTGGCCAGGTGGTGGCACCTGTTTGTCTGGTTGGGCAGGTGCTGGCCTGTCTTTTGCTATGAGGACATTTCATAAAATTAAATCATGATCACATTGGCTATATCCACAACTGATTCCATTTGAGAGACAGGCTCTCATCCTGATTTAGAGAACCCTAACTAATGCACATATCTTCTTTGAGTCCACTTGCTTCTTTTGAAGGCTAGAACCAGAAGAGAGTATTATTCAGACTTCAGGAGGTTATTTAGTCCATGTATATTTCTCACAATATTATAACCACTATGGAGCCTTTTTTATTATTTTTGATCCATAAACTACAGACTTGAATGTATTCATTTGCTACTGGCTTGAAAGAATTGCAGTTATTAAATTAATAACTTGTTCCTTGTTTTGTTTTGGCATCAATCCTGGTTTAATCCATCATCCATAATTATAATATGAAATCATATAAATCACTGAAATGTTTATGATGTGAATAAGCAATGTAGCTAAATAAACAAATATTGTGTTGCTACTTGTCGCTTAGTTTGAGTTTACTCTCTGTACTCCTATCCAGGGTTGATGATGCAATGAAATAGTGGGTCTGAAGTAATTGTATCAGCAGGCCTTGGTCCACCAGTGTGTCCACCCCCACCCCCACCCCATCCCAATCAAGGCATCTGGGCAGCGTCCTTTCGTCCGTATTACCGCTGTGAGTTATAACATCCCAGTTAGTAGTCTGTGCTGTGAAAACAGTAACTCTCTCATGACTTTGTTTATTCCAGGGCCTACATAGTATGAAATGCTTCTCGAAGATGGTCTTTAAGTAGAAGTTAATTGTTTTTGAAATCAGAGACCTTGGGAAATAGATTTCCTAATTCAGAAATTTTTGTTGATGAAGCCATGACATCCAATACTTGAAGTAAAATCAAGTCTCCTAGAATTATTGTGCCCTAAAATCGTAAGGTACTGAGCCACTCTAGCTAGCTGAGTTTTATCCGTAGTTTGAGATTCACCCTTTAAAATATCAGAACTTAAACTCATATATGCATGTTAATGCAAATACTTAGTGCTGGCCTCTCATTAGCATTCTATTGCACATCGTAAGGGTATTCAGATCCTCATCTGCCTTCTTGAGTGCGTGGAATGAAAAGTTTATATTAACTGGCTCTAGGGCCACCAGCATTTGATTCATTCATGCCTTCAGAATCTGTCCCATTGAGATGATTTTAGGTGGCTAGATTCTGTCAGTTCTCTTGACCACTTTTGTAGGTTTTCCTCTTGGATTCTCAACTGTTATTTGATAATTTTAGAGTTCTCAGTCAGTGATTTGTTTCCTCCACTTTTTCTGATATGCAGCTTATGATTTTCAGAATTTTGGAAATGGCATAAATTTGTTAGATTTGAATAAGAAATAAAAAAATGAGCTCCAAATAAGAATCTGAAGGTAGATGCCCTGTGCATGAATTGCTTGTGTGGACGTATCTTTGGGCAGTTTGGGGATGCTGGACTTAACTTCTTACTTTTAGGTTCTGGCTTTACTGTGTGGATCTGTGAAGTAGCCAGGCGGCTGAATTCTAGAATACTGTCTCATGGGATAGAAAAAGCCTGGATTCTGAACTGGGCTTCCTGGCTGTGGGCAAATCCCCTGCCTTTGCAAAGACCCTCTCTTTTTTTATTTTTTTAAACCTTCAAAATGAGGGAGTGGGGCAGTGATCCTGAGGTCGCTTTTGCCGGGAATGTTCTGTCATTCTGAGGAAGGTGCTGCTGTGCCAGCTAATGGAATCTCTTGGCGGGGCAGGCGCGGCAGCAGGAGAGAGAATAAAGCTGAGCATCAGCCTCTCTTTTTTTCTCCAGAACAGCTGTGAACTGTGCCCTGGTTTCTCCTATATTTAGATCTTCCCCTGTGGCCCAGTGAGACTTGACAATTAAATTGGCTGCAGTAGCATCTGCTGCCGCTCCTGCTGGTGTAGAAACATTAAGAACTAAAGGCAGAAGCAGCAACCCAGGTTCTTGAGTGGTCAGGTGTGGCAGAGGGCTCGAAGGGTGTGAGAAAGGAGACGCCAGGAGCCTCACACCCTGACTTAAATCACTAGACACAGCCCTGTCTTTTTATTTGCCTTTTATTTGCAGACAATAAACAACATTGTGTTTATTTTTTTTTATTTTTTTGAAGATGCCCTGGACAGACTGCCACAGATGCAGTGATTTTGCAGAAACCTTTTTCTTTTCCTTTTTTTCTTTTTCCTTCTCTTAGAGAGTTTCTGTTTGGAAGCAGCCTTTCAAGAATCTTTTGACACTTTCCTGAGTGCCTTTTACTTTTTTTTCTATTCTGCAGTTCTGTGTGAAACTTAATTTTCAAAGAACTAAATGACTCCCAATCACCGAGAAATGTTTAAAGGAAAGAACTTTAATAATGTGGTCTCCTCTTTATTGGATAGTTAATAGGAGATGGCTGCTTTGTGCCAAGGTGTATGGGGTGTGTTCCTATGACACAGACACTAAAAGTCTTTTCAAATAACTTTGTAAAAAAGATTTACGAAGGGGTGTGGCCTGCCGCGGTAAACTGTGTAGCAACATTGCTTGTCCAGGCACATCCGTCTTTATGTAGCCTTCAGTGAAACAGCATTTTAAAAGAGAGAGGGGGGATTGGAGCAAGCACAGCAAATGTTCAGTAGTGTTTGTACTTTCGCTGATAGGGACCATGAAGCAAAATGAGTGGTGTGGCCAAAGCATTGTTTCTCTGGTGGAACTTGCAGTGAAACTGCTGGCTGACTTCTTCCCTGATTTTCCCATTTTCGAAGTAGAAGTGGCGACCACGGGCCCTTAAGATAGGGATCCCAGGTGTACTTTCCGACTGAGAAGGCCATATGATCTTCCAGGATTGTTCTGATGCCCTTTAGCTTTCATTGTTCCACAGCAGCAGGCTTGGCCTCCTTCTGATCCTCTCCGGCACTTACAGAACCGCTGCACGGCCACAGTGCCCCATGCCAGGATAGCTAGAGCCTGGGGAAGGCAGACAGAATGAAGAGGCCCCCATTTGATGGTGAATGCTCACGCTTTTTAGGAAATTGCGCACCTCGCAGTTTACAGAGGCCCTCTGAAACTCTTCTATGCGCTGCTTCGTGTCACACAGACAGGAATAGCTCTAGAAGGTTAAGTAAGTAGTTTTAGGATAGAGAGGTAGCTGGCCCTCCTTGGTGACTCACTGAGTGAAGGGGAAAGTGGCAAAATCATTTTCTGAGCCTTGGGAGAATGGTATGTTACCACAGTCATTTCCCTGCTACAGTGGTGCATGGATGGCATGTGACAGTACACATGTATTTTCTTTTAGAATTTTTAAACAGTGCTATATGACCATTCTAGGAAAATAAAATGTAGAGAGCAAAAAGGAAAATGAAATAAAATCGTCCCCAGATCTATCAGATATAACTATAATTTGGTCTTTACCCTTAGATGCTTTTTTTCTGGTGCAAATAAAATGATGCTTTTGCTGTGGAACTTGCTTTTGATAATTTGATAATCATCCTGCCATATTATTATATGTAAAGGTACATCGGCATTTTAATAGCTATTATCAGTTATCATTATCTGCTGAGTACATGGAGAGAGGAGATACCAGGTATTTGTCAACCATGATCTAGGCAACATGATCTAGGCAGATGAATTAATTAATGTTTGCTTTGTTTGAGAAGTAATCCTATCAGTTTGATAGAATCACAGTGATGAAAGAACATGCATTTTTTTTTACCCGCTTTTAGATGCAGTACACCCACAAAATGACTCGTATCAAATACATTGATATATATACCAAGGGTTCCTTACTTGCAAAAGCAATTCGTCATTATAAAAATTTAAGGCATAGCTTTACCACCACTTGAGCGTGAGCTGTGCTTTTAGTGACTCACTTCCAAAGGATAGAGTGTGGAAAGAAGAGAAAGAAACTTGATATTGAAGAACCCTGACAAATGCTGTCTCAGGGTGACCAAGGTTAGTGTGAGCGGTGATACGTCGTGCTGACAGCACGAGCCCTTGATATAATATGATGAGAATTTTCTTCTGTGGTCCCCCCCCCCAAACCTATAACTCCAGTCCAATCATGAGAAAAACATCAGACAAATCCCAATTGAGGGACGTCCTATAAAATATAATTTCCACTGAACTCTCTGAGTAAGTCCTCTGTGCCCGACTCAGTTTTTCCATGGGATTTTCTATAACAAGCCCAAGAAAAGAAATATGTATCTTTTAGAAATCCTTTGTAGAGGAGCTACATTTGGCTTCACAGGGAAGAGTTTTTAGTGTGTATGAGGAGATAATCCCAGTTTGACAGGTTCTTCTTCCCCTCTGGCCTGATGCTTTAGCCCATCATGGTGGTTATGGTTCTGTCTGCTCCGATGATTTTCTTTCTTCTGTTTCTTATAGAAGGAGTGTGCCAGAGAGAACTTTGATTTCCCCTCTTCATTCTAGCTTGTCAAGACTTCTGGGGGTGGGAGCAGGATGGAATTCTTTTAAGAGGTTTTAGCTGTTTCAGAACGAATGGATCTTCAATAAAGCCGTGTCCACGTCACAGTGAAGAGTGGTGCAGACTGACCATTCCGAGGTCAGCTTCTGTCCCAGGATGCCAGCCCTTAAGCTCTGAAGGCCCCTTCCTCTGAATTTACCCAGCCCCCGGCAATGCCATTTGTACTACCCTTAGACGTAGGCAAGTCATATGGATATGATTCCCTTGCAGAATTTAGAACACATTCAGGAATTCTTGGAGCCTCTTTTCTATCAAAATCTTTAAGACCACTATTTCTATAAACTCCCCTTTTTTCCCCCTGACTCTGTAAATGCATCCCTTTCTCCTGTGGTAATCTTTGTCATTAGTATTTTAACTGAAGAATATAGGTCAGTCTGCTAAATGAACAAATAAAGAAAAGAGATTCTTTTAGGAATTTGTGCAGTAGTCCTCTCACTCTTGTTTTCTTGATTCTAATTTCCTATTTTGTTGTTGGAGAGTTATCTTTTTGCTAGTAGGCATAAGTGTCCATTCATTTTCATTGTAGTTGAGATTGACTCTTGGTAACTGAACTGCTGAAAAGTTGGTTCACATCTCAACTCAGGTTTGGGCAAGCCCTTGAATTTTTGTGCCTCACTTAACTCACCTCTAAAATGGGGGTAATATAATAATAAATACTTCATATTAAAGGGCTAGAACAATACCTGCCACATAGCATGCCCCACCCACATGTTTCTTAAATTAATTTGTAAGACTTTTCCCTTTTAAAAAGAAACTACTTGTTCACACCCCTGGCACAGTATGTAAAAGGTTGTACTTTATCTTAATCTTAATGGTTAAAAGATGAAGAGAAAGTGGTGGAGAGAACCATATGGCAGGGTGGGCTCTGGGGAAAGGTGTCTGATGAAGTCTGCCACCCCATTCTAAACAGATTCACTTAAATTTCACTAATGTGACAGTTGTAGGCAGGGGTATACTTTTACATATCAAATGAACCTCAGTGCTGAGTGATGCATGGCTGCATTTGCTTTGAATTTCATGCCTGGTAGCTTTTTTCCCCCCTGGTTTTATACAGTCATTGAAGAAAATTAATAGGGAGTTGGACACTATTAAATTCATATGGCTGAACTGAGTACCGTCTAACAATAGTACTATTCTAAGATATAAATTCCTCCCTTGGAGGACATAATCAACTCAGTTCTTAACCTCTCTGCCTAACCAGTATTGCTTCTGCAAACAGAACTCTATTGAGTTTGGAGGGTAGTTCTTAGCAGAAAAGAATCACCCAGCTGAACCTGGGATTTAACACCATGAGTTATCATTGCATTAATTCCATGTGACTGGCAGTGGAAAACAGTGGGTCTTTCTGTCTTGCATATATGTTCTAATGGGTCAGTCACAGTTTCATCCACTGCAACATTTTAAGAACTTGTGCAACATTGTATGTTATTTCCAATCAATTGACTGTTTGGCATCAAAAGTCTTTTTATCAGTTATTTAGAAAGAAGAACTAATGCTCTATTGTTTCTCTAGGAAGAGAAATCTGTAGAACTTAGCAGATCTAACTGTTAGCTAGGAAACTTCCTAACATTTTGCTACCAAAACAGTCAACTGGAAGTAGAGATCTTTAGAACGAAAGGTCTCAGGGAATCTAGAAACCTAGTAAAACATGCCAGTGTTTGTTCAGATCCAAAATTCCTAAGAAATAAAATAAAAGGTGGATGACTGTTTTCGTTACTAATGGTCCCCATCTTAACTTTTTTTTAAGGATGGTATCCCAAGCTCATTCATGAGCTTATCCCAGTCTGTTTTTTTTTTTTAAACACATGTACGAAAAAGCAATAAATTTCAAAGCACATCACAACAATTAGTTATAGAATGGATTTCAGAATTTGGTATGGGTTACAGTTCCACAATTTTAGGTTTTTCCTTCTGACTGCTCCAAGACGCTGGAGATTTAAAAAAAAATCAGTATATTGATTCAGGAGTCATACTCACTTGTTAATCCCATTATTTTTTTGGTTGATATATATTATATATTCACACGCCATGTAATCATCCAAAGTATACAATCAGTGGTTCACAATATGGCCATATAGCTGTGCATTTATCATCCTAATCGACTTTTTTTTATGTGGTGAGAAATAACATATATACAAAAAAGCAATACATTTCAAAGCACATCGCAACCATTAGTCGAAGAACAGATTTCAGAGTTTAATATGAGTTACATTCCACAATTTCACATTTTTGCTTCTAGCTGCCCCGAGATACTGGAGACTGAAAGAAATATCAATACAATGATTCAACCATGATACTCTTTTGTTACCCATCTTAACTTTTCTTTCAGTGAAAATTAGTGAATTCTTAGCCAACTTTCCTTTCTTACTCTGGTGCTGTTTTATCCCTCCTTCCCATTATTGGAAATAATATTAAAAACTGAGTGTTACTAAAGGAAACATTTGATGAGCTGCCTTACTTCTCCAAATCTCACTCTTTATTCTAGGTTTCTTGAGAATAGTGTCTTTTAGGATACAGTCTTTATGTTCAGGACAAATTTATTGCCTCTTCAAGCTTGTGTTCATTTACTATGTCTTAATTGATTTTTCTAATGTAAACCTTTACATGAATTTCTTCACCCTTGAGTTGCTTTGCTTTACATGAGACGACTTCTAGTTCTAGAACCATACCAACTTTGTCACAGTGCATTGTGACTTGGGCCAGTTATTTACCCTGCTTCAGTTTTATCCTCTGAAAGGGGATAATAATAGTAGTTTCTCTTCATAGGGAGGATGAAATAAGTTAATTTATGTCAAGTAAGATTAATAATATTGTTATAGTCATAATATCTCTAATTTTTCAAGCTTAGGTAATATCTTAGTTTAATTTTCCTCAAAGGAACCACAAAGCAAAAGTGCATCATTTTTTCCCATAATTTCAAATTCAGTAATTTAAATTATGAAACATTAGCAGGGTGTTTGAGGTTTCTTGAGGTTATCTAATGACTTTAAATGTTTGTTTTTTTTAAAAATATTTTTATTGAGAAATATCCACACATATACTGTCCAACCATGTTATACAATCAGTGGTTCACAATGCCATCACATAGCTGCATATTCTTCACCATGCTCATTTTTAGAACATTTGCATCACTCAAAAAAATAAAAAGAAGAAAGAACTCATATCCCATACCCCTTATCCCTCCCTCTCATTGACCCCCACAGTATTTCAGTCTACCCAATTTTTACCCTTTTTCTCCCCTATTATGCATTTATTTTTCATCCTTACTTATTATTATTTTTTTACTCATTATGTCCATACCTTGGATAAAAGGAGCATCAGACACAAAGTTTTTACAATCACGTGGTCACACTGTAAAAGCTATATGTTATATAGTCTTCTTCAAGAATCAAGGCTATTAGAACACTGTTCAGTAGTTTCAGATACTTCCCTCTAGCCACTCCAATAGACCATAAACTAAAAAGGAATATCTATATAATGCACAAGAATAACCTCCAAGATAACCTCTCAACTTTGTTTAAAATCTGTTAGCCACTGAGACTTTATTTTGTCTCATTTCTCTCTTCCCCCTTTTGGTCAAGAAGTCATTCTCAATCCATGATGCCAGGTTCCAGCTCATCTCCAGGACTCAGAGCCCATGTTGCCAGGAAGATTTTCACCCCTGGGAGTCATGACCCATACAGGGGTGAGGGCAGTGAGTTTGCCTGCCACATTGGCCAAGAGTGGTCACATCTGAGCAACGAAAGAGGTTCTCTGGGGGGTGACTCTTAGGCATAATTATCAGTAGACTTAGCTTCTTCTTTGCAGGAATATGTGCTTAGGGGTGAATCCCAAGATTGAGGGCTCAACCTATTGAATTGGTTGTCCCCACTGCTTTTGAGAATATCAGGACTTCCCCAGATTGGGTAGTTTAATATTTCCTCCTTTCTCCAAAGTCCCTAAGAATGTGTTTTGTTTTTATCTTGTCCTGTTGTATTTGCATGATAGGTGGATTTTCCTTAAGCTTATCAATAGTCTTTTCAAACCTTCCATTCTGCCATAGGGGGATTTTATTTGATTCACCTTTGAAGCAATTTTATGGAAATCATCCGCTTGAAATAAGGAGAAGCTCTGGGTGGGTGAGGGTCTAAATTTATAGACTCTGATTAAGGTTTTGTCATTGTCCTCTGTCTACAATGGGAATAAGTTCTTGTAATGTAGATTAACAAACCCATCCTCCATGAAAGGGATTCGCATGTCACTTGAAAGGTAACTTTCTTCCCTCTGAAAGCTGTGGGAGAGACAGCAGTCTATGTTCTTATCTTCATGGTGTGTAGGGATACCCTTTTGAAAGCTAGACAACATGTTACATTATTCAGAAGAATTTGATTTCCTTAGAAATACAACTGGGTAACATATTGTATTCCTTGGTGAAACTGAAAGCATGGAAAACTCCCTTAGAAAACAGTTACTGAGGCATAAAAGTTGCTAAGTGCAAGGGTTTGATGCTTATAAGTAACAGAAACTTCATCTCTCTCTACTTGCATTAAAAAATTGAAGTGTATTTCCCTGTAGATAGAGAGAGGAATTGAAAATGGAGTTGGGACATGGGTAGAGGAGCTAGGGATCATTTTTTTTACTAATTTGTTTTTCATCTTTAGTGAAAAGGATATTACACAAATATTGGGTGCCCAAACTTAAAAAAAAAAAAAAAGTTCAACTTCTGATAGAAATTATTCAGTGAACTACATATGCCACTGCTTTCTTAAACAGGGTTTCATGAATGCAATTTAACCTCTTCCAGGTGATTATAGGTCAGCATTTTAAGATTAAAAGTGTGAATCACCCTCAGGATGCCTCTTCAACTGTGTGGGAAGGAGTGTTGGACCTCAAATTAAAATGTTCCATAATGCTGTGTCTATTTTATGTGCATTCCCATTTCGGTTTAGTTTTTCTGTCAGTAGCATGTTTGCCTTGAACTACACTGTCCCTTCCTGGTTAATGATGATAATAATTATGTATTTTATATACTGGGGGGGGATAGTATCAAGTTAAGAAAGGTTATGTAACTAATCAAGGTTAAACAAGTGATAACAAGGAAGGCCCAAATTTGGAAGCCATCAACTTCCTAGAATTATGGGGACATTAAGAGTAAACGGACTAAAAAAAAAAAAAAAGAGTAAACGGACTAGTTAACATGGCATATTTATCTCCCTTCCTTCCCAAACCCTTCTAAAATGACAGCAAAGGAATAAAAAAGTGAGTTAATTCCGTAAAGGAAAAGAGAACTATAGAGAAGCAACAGAAGGTAAGAGATGCCAAAGCAGAGAAAGTCTTAGTAGACTGGAGAGAAGCCAAATTGGGAACAGGCTATTAGAAGTTAATTCATGCCACAGAACCCGGTACCTCTGAAGAGAGGTTTGTAAAGATGGAAACAGGGAAATGGTTAAAAGTTTTTAAAAGGTGGATCCTTGCTCTGGTCCTTTGTAGCCAAGTTACTGCTCTTTCCCTACCCAGGCAGACAACTAACATAGCTAAGGGTAAGAATAAGGCATCTAACTAAAAACTGGGGAATTAAGTAAAAGTCAGCACAGTGAGAGGCCCAGCCCTGTTCCCTTAATTGGACTAAATACTTCTAGACAAGAGAGTGGGAAAACCCTTCCCTAGGGACATTGACTAGCAAGAAAAAAAAAAAGACCTTCCTGTACTGATAGTTGGTTTACCCAAAAACACAATGAGTCCCTGCCTCATTAGTCCAATAAGAAGTAGACCTTAAGTCAAGATGGTTCACTAGAAATGTAGAGACATTTCATAATGATGAAAGAGTCACTTCACAAAATTTGTAGCACCAAATAATATAGCCTTAAAATATGTCACACAAAAACTGATCAAACTAAAGGAGCAATAATCAAATCCAGAAACAGAATTGGAGACTTGAACATCAATCAGTAACTGATAGAATAAGCAGAGAAAAAAATCACTAAAAACGCTTAAACAACATGATTAACAAATGACCCAAACTACATGTAGCAACTGCAGAATGCACATACTTGTGAGGTGCACATGGGACATTTATCAAAATGGTGTGTTAGGACATACAGCAGGTTTCAACAGCTTGTAAAGAAATGAAAATCATGGGTAATATCCTCTGACTACTGTGAAATTAAGCTAGGAATAATACCACAGAGTTAGCTGGAAAATTGCCAAATGTTTGAAAAGTAACACATGGATTAAAGAAGAAATCACAGTGAAGATTAGATATTTTGAAATGATTGATAGTAAAAATACAACATATCAAAGCTTATAGGAAGCATCTCAAACTATACTTGGAAATTTTTAGCTTTAAATGCATATATTAGAAAGGAGAAATCGCTAAGTCATAGATTGGACTATGCAATTAAAAAACTATAAAATAAACAAAAAAAGAATGAAGGATATGATAAAGATAAGAGCAGAAATTAATGAAATTGAAAATGTAGGGAGGATCAACAAAGTCGACTTTTTTGAAAGCAGAAAATTAATAACCTAGGAAGAATGATGAAAGAAATTGACAAAAGCATATTACTATACTTCCTGGTATGTTCAATAAAAAGATAAGAGGATATTATAAAAAAATTGAAAGAGAAATTTCTACCCCTCCTCCATCACATAATTGAATAGATTATTAAAACACTTCCACTCCAGGTTCAAATGTCTTTTACTAGTTCTAGAAAGCATCACCTGTGATTTCTTATAGACTTTTAAGGGAAAATATCATACATAGGCTTTTCTGGAGAATGGAAAATGAGGGAATGTTTCCTAGAATTTTTAGAGTCCAGGATAATTTTGATACCAGTACCTGGTATGGATAATACAGAAAAGGAACATTACACACCAATTTTTCATAAACAGAGATACAGAAGTCCTAACAAAGTGTCAGATGATTGTATACATATATGTATCTATATGTGTATGTATGTATATATGTATTAAAGAAGTGAGAGCTGAGTTTCAAGTTCAAAAATCAGTAAATACACCACATTAACATAATAAAGGGGAAGAGACAGGTGATTTCCACAGCTGCTGGAAAAGCACTTGATAAAATTCAATACTGCTTCATGATTAAAAAAGAAAACTAAAGGGATCTTTTTTAATCTCCTAAGAGATGTTTTACACAGAATTACTACAACAGATATCATGTGTAATGGCAAACTTACACTTCTGTACCAGCCTGTAATATAAGGCAATGAAGGTATATGCTTGGAAAAGAAAAACTCTCTCATTATTCACGATACCTTAATTGTTCACATAGAAAATCCAAAAGAATTTTAGTCTATTTAGTGAGTGAATTTATCCTGGACATTGGCTATATGGTATAGAAATCAGTCTTCTTTGTATACTAGAAACATACAATTAGAAATTAAAATTTGAAGATACCCATTATATATCATCAGAAAGCATCAAATTTCAGGACTAGATTTAAAGAAAGATATGCATGACCACTACAGTAAGATACAAAGCATTACCAAGAGAATTTGAAAACTTACATAAATTGAGGGTATGATATATCCTGGTCATAAATTAGAAAATTCGATATTGAAAAAAAATTGTTTTGTGGAAATAGAATTAAGAGTGAGGAAGGATGGAACAGGGAGCTCCTATGTTCTTTTAAACAAAAAGAACAATTTGGATTTTTAAAACTAGGTAAATGCATCTCTATGTTAAAACAGAGTAGGTGAGCTTTGTGACATTTGCTTTAATTATGTAACCAGCATTTTTCTCTTGGATTCTTGGTTCTGTACTGTGGGGCTTCCATTGTACCTCATGTTTACTCCTATCACAGAACGAGTTATTATTACCCCCACAAGACAAAACATTTTGAAGCATGCTCTGTGTCTTGTTCAAATACTATATCCCCAGAATTTATCAGTTTCTGACACACAGCATGACATAGCTCATGCTCAATATTTGAATGAATTAAATTGAATTCAGTTAAATGTGTGTCGTAGGTTGAATAATGGCCCCAAAGAAATTTAGGGCCTAATCCCTAAATACAGTGAATATTACTTTATACGACAAAAGAGACTGTGGATGTGATTAAGTTAAGGATCTTGATTGAGATGGGGAGATTATCCTGGGTTAGCCATGTGGGCTCTAATGCAATCAGAAGTGTCCTCATAAGATGGAGGCAGAGGAAGATTTGACACAGGAGGAGGAGGCATTGTGACCACTGAAACAAGATGCTACTGGCTTTGAAGATCCAAGAAGAGCCAGGAGCCAGGGAATTCAAGAACTTGAACTCCAGAAGCTGGAAAAGGCAAGGGAATGGCTTCTCCCTTAGTGGACACCTTGATTTTGGCCATTGAAAGATTTATGACCGCCAAAGAGTACATGTACATTTCTTTTAAGCCGCCAAGTTTGTGCTAATTTGTTACAGCAGCAACAGGAAAACTAATGCACTACATGATCCCTAATTGCTGTACAGAAACCGTGTTATCCCTGTCACTGAGGGAAATTCCTGCTGCATATCTAGGTCCCAAGACCTTTCAAACTTTCCTATGCATTTTCCAGCGTAAAATGAGCTACCTACTCATTTGACTTTGATATTTTTGGTTGAGGTTAGATAAAACCATTACTGTTGGGAGTTGCCAAGGGAACCTACTTTAGTTTGGTAATTTAAGAACAATTTATTAACCACCTGTCATTTATTAGGCACTATAATGCTAGGCCTTGTTAAAGGACTTAACCTCATCTGGAGATGAGGGGAATATTTCTAATGGAAATAATGTTTAGATTGAGTCTTTAGTGATGAATAAGAATGGCAAGTTAAGAAAAATGGAAGGCATGCCAGGCAGAGGGAACACATGTAAGCACACGTCTAGAGGCATGAAACAGTAGAGTGTGTATCAGAAACGGTGGCTAACTCAATATTCCTAGACCTTTTTGGGAGAAGAGCCTGCAAAAGTGTGCCATATATATCATTGAGTGAATTAAAGGACAAGGTAAGTGGATGGATGGATGTATAGACAAGTAGATATAAAAAAATAAATTTAAAGACATTATCAGGAAGGATAGACCTTGGGAAACACTCATGTAATAAGGACAGGCCAGAGGGTGGGTCAGGAAGGAAACTCAGAAAGAAAGACCTGGGAGATATATCTCTATGAGAGAAAATGGCCCAGAAGCCCAGGAAGAAGAGCGTTACAACAAGAAGTCAGTGGTCAACAGTGATAAACCCAGCAGACAGTTCTGGACATATAAGGGCTAGAAGGTAGTCATTGAATTTTGCAATTTGTTGCCATGGTGATCTTGCACAAAGTGGTAGTGTGGAACAATGTTTGTAGTGAATTAAGGACTAAACAGTAACTGAGAAAATCAGAATAAGAGATAGTGATTACTTAAGAAGTATGTATTATCCTCATCAGTGAGCAGTGGGGCAGGTAAAGCTTTGCTGGGGATAAGGGAAATGGTTATGACTTAACATCTGTGCTCAAAGTCCCATCCATTTGCAAAGATCATCATCCTTTCTCGCATAGACTTGTTTTTCCCATTTTTTTTTTAATGAAGTTTAGTTTGTTGTATTAGGGATCTCCAGGGAAACAGAACATGTCTGTAAATATATCTGTAAATATGAAATTTTATAAAAGTGTCTCACACAACTGTGGTGATACGAGTCCACATTCCATGGGGCTGACAGCAAGCTGGCAACTCCAAGGAAAGTCTTCGATGAATTCCCCAGGAGAGGCTGACTGGCTGAAATAGGTATGAAAGTTCTCTCTTATGTGTTTGCTGACATTATCACCTCTCCCTTAAAAGTCTTCAATTGATTGGATTCTCTCATCGGAGAAGACTCTCTCATAGTTGGTCATAGAAGTAATCAGCCATAGATGGAATCAACTGTTGAATCACCCAGTCTTCTGGTTTATTAATTAGCCACGAAATGTCTTTGTAGTAATGATTAGGCCAGTGCTTCCTTGACCAGACAACTGGGCACCATCACCTGGCCAAGTTGACACATGAATCCAACCATAGTCTACACTTTGTCAATCTGATAACTATGCACATCACCTTAAACCATACTTAATCTCTAAATAGGACATTACAGGTACAGACATATTTTTCACCTAACGATACTCAGCTGTCCTGCTTATAACCGGAAATGCACGAAGTCTCCAGAAAAGGGTGCACTGCACGTCTTTAGATAACATCCAGTCTTAAACTTGATATTCTATAGCTTAAATACTATGACATGAACAATGCAATTTATGTCATATGATAAAAGCCTTAAGATAGAGAAGAAAACAAAGATTTTTTTTACGTGTAAATACAAACATACTCCTAACAAAGCAAGGAAGAAATATTCATACCATTGCAGTCCTTGTTTCTATAACTGGTCACGTGGTCATAGTTCATATTTATCGTTACCTGCTTCCACTACCCATTCATGTTCCCTTTACCCTCAGCAAGAAGTTTGGCTGCCTGTGATTCTTTGCCTGGTGAGGTGACCCAAAACTTCATTCCTGAAGTTTCTTAGCCACTGGTAATCCTGCTTGGATTGGGTTGTTGCATTTTTCCATTGACTTTAATCACAGGGCATGGTAGTACTAAAAGATGCCCTAGGAGATCTCCTGTATTCCAGGAAAATTCTTCTTTACCTCCATTGTATAGTTGCAGTCCTGTTTCCTCTTGTTAGTTAGGATCAATCACTCCAGCTGGTATAATAATTCCCTTCCTTACCTGTTGATCAGAGGCATGAGAAGCCCAAAGTGACCAGGTGGCAGTCTTACCTTCCAGTTCATGGAATCATTGTTGTGTCTTCTGGTAGGAGCACTCCTCCTTTGGAACTAAGACCTGTAGACTAGCAGAGCTTCAGGTTGCAAGGAAAGGAAGTCAGAAATTTTCTAGTGAATCTCTAGAGGTGATAGTAAGTGGTGCCACTCCCATTTCCATTCTTTGATTCCCCTCCATGAATCTGGGCTATGGGAGAAACAACATCATAGAGAAGATGCTGATTTAGAATGTACACAGTCTCCTGGAGAACACTGCCCCCCAGCCCTGCAAATGCAAAGTATTGCCACCTAGTTGGCACTACGTAATAGAGTCTTAGAAAGATCCTTCCACTGTTCTGTCAATCCAGCTACCTCTGTATGATGGGGAATATGGTAAGACTAGAGAATTCCATGAGCATGTACCAATTCCTGCACTTCATTTGCTATGAAATGGATTCTTGATTAGAAACAGTGCTGTGTGGAATACCATGATGGTGGAGAAGGCAAACTCATATCCAGAGTATGTGTCTATTCCAGTTCAAATAAATTGCTGGCCTTCCATGTTGGAAGTGGTCCAGTGTAATCAACCTACCACCATGTAGCCAGCTGGTCACCTCGGGGAATGGTACCATATGGGGGATTGAGTGTGGGTCTCTGCTGCTGGCAAATTGGACACTCAGTGGTGGCTGTAGTCAGGTCAGCCTTGGTGAGTGTTAGTCTGTGTTGCTGAGCCCATGCATAACCTCCATCCCTACCACCATGACCACTTTGTTCATGAGCCCACTGGGCAACTAAGTTGTGGCTGGGAAAAGAGAATGACTTGTAGCCACAGAGTGGGTAATCTTATTCCCTTGATTATTAATACCTTCTTCTGGTGAGCATTCACATGGTACACAAATATCTTCATATTTTTTGACCACTCAGAAAGGTCTATCCACATACCTCTTCCCTAGATCTCTTTGTCACCGATTTTCCAGTCATGCTCCTTCCAAGTCGCTGACCATCCAGCCAAACTGTAGGCAACTGCCCAGGAGTTAGTATACACATACACCTCTAGCCAGTTCTCCTTCCAAGCAAAATGAACAGCCAGGTGCACCCACTGGGTAGGTTTCCTGTCACCACTATCCTTCAGGCATATACAGAAAGGGGCTACAGTATAGCAGCTGTCCACTTTCAGGTGGTACCTGCATATCGTGCAGAACCATCTATAAACAAGTCCCAAGTTTTCTGTTCCTGTCAACTGATTGTAAAGAACTACCCAAGAGGCCATAGCTATGAGCTGGGAAAGAGAAGGTAATTGGCAGGAGTGGGGGGCATGGGCATTTGGGCCACTTCCTCATGTACTGTGTGCCTCCAGGATCCGCTCGAACCCTATCTTGAATATACCATTTCCATTTTATGATGGAGTGCTGTTATGCATGTCCATGTCCAAGTTTATGGCTTGTTTGGGTCAGACAACCTCCAGCTCACGATAGGCAACTCAGGTCTCATGGTAACTTGGTGGCCCATGGTTAGGCGTTCAGTCTCTACTAAGGCCCAGTAGCTGGCCAAAAGCTGTTTCTCAAAAGGAAAGTAGTTATCTGCAGAGGATGGCAAGGCTTCACTCCAAAGCTCTAAAGGCCTGAGTTGTGATTCTCCTATAGTGGCCTGCTGAAAGCTCCAGACAGAATCTCTATTTGCCATTGACACTTCCAGCACCACTGTGTCTGCTGGATCATACGGCCCAAGTGGCAGAGCAGCTTGCACAGCAGCAGGACATGTCGCAGAGCCTCCTCTTTTTCTGGTCCGCACTCAAAACTAGCAACTTTTCTTGTCACTTAGTAAGTGGGCTGGAATAGCAGATCCAAATGAGGAATATGTCATCTCCAAAATCTAAAGAGACCAACTAGGCATTGTGCCTCTCTTTTGGTCATGGGAGGGGCCAGATGCAACAGTTTATCCTTCAGCTTAGAAGGGATATCTTGATATGCCCCGTACCATTGGACAGCAAGAAATTGCACTGAGGTGGAAGGCCCCTGTATTTATGTTGAATTTATCTCTCATCCTCTGCCACATAAATGCCTTACCGATAAATTTAGAGTAGTTATTACTTCTTGCTCACTAGGTCCAGTCAGCATGGTATCATCAATATAAAGGACTAATGTGTTGTCTTGTGGCAGGGAGAACTGATCAAGGTACCTGCAGGCAAGATTGTGGCATAAGGCTGGAGAGTTGCTATGCCCCTGAGGCAGGACAGCGAAGGTATACTGTTGGCCTTGCCAGTTGAATGCAAACTGTTTCTGTTGGTCCATGCTGAGAACAAACATTTGCCAGATCAATAGCTGCACAGCAGGGTACCAGGCAATATGTTGATTTGCTCAAGCAATGATACCACATCTGAAACAGCAGCCACAACTGGTATTACCACCTGGTTAAGTTTATGATTAGCCACTGTCATCCTCTGTGCTAGTTTGAAACTCTTATGTACCCCAGAAATGATTATAGATGCATTTCCCATGGGATTTAATGTAATACCACAGTCCAATAGTCACTAATACCAGGTTAAGGAAATAATAAAATGATAATATGCCTAGTAGTTTGAAGTAGACAATTAACTTCTATCTCTATATTGAATATTTTTAATCCATGTGTTTAATTGTGTTGATTAAAGTCATGAATTGTGGCTAGTGGGTCAGCTCTCTTCAAACCTAGACTTTGTTTTATGTGAGTTTCATTTCACTGGAGTTGTTCCTATTTTGCACTGTCAACTTGGTCATTATCAGTACATGGGGTAGTACAAGGATACGTTATCTATGGGGGGGGGGGATAAAAAAAGGCTTTTTCCTTTTTTCCAGGACTATACCAAGTCCATAACTCACTTTTCAGCCCTTATTTACTTGCTTCTTCGAGCATGAAACTGGCTCTAAAGGGAAATGATGTCAGTATTAATCTCATTTGGTTGGAAGCAATAAAAGAGTAAATTATTTCCCTTTTCAGCATCTAGGCAATATTCATTATTGGCTGTGAATAATGTTTGCTTGGAATGTTACAGGTGCTATTTTTCCTCCATTGAACCATCCTATTTTCTACTTTCTGAATAGCATTTCTTATTCCTTCAAAAATTGTGGCAGAAAGTATTAGTATAAGTAAAAGCCTTTGGAATGCCTGTGTTTTTTCCCAAACTTCTGAATGTTCAATATGTTTGTTTTTTTAACTAAAAATTAAGAGTTAGAAGAGACTGGCCAAAACTAAGAAGGTGAACTTCAAAAGGGATATATGTGATGTCTTAAATTGAGAGTGAAAAACTCAATTTTATGAGTGTTGTACACCTTGGAGAACTGACCCAGCAGCAGTTCATTAAGAGGTAAATGAATGACACAGGTGGCTTTGAGCCTACCACCTGCTCTGCATGAATTATTGGTATGACTGGGCGGCTAAAAATAGGCAGATAAATTTTTAGGCGGCATTAAAATATATATGGGTAATTGTTTTCTCTATTTTTCGTTGGTCAAATCATATCTTAAATATTAAATATGTCTTGTTCCAGAGGACAAGATTTTAAAATTTGGGAAGCTGCAATGAAGCACAAATAAGAAACCTTGTTGAATAGTCCAGAGTAACTTGTTGACAAAGTAGTGAATTTTCCATCATTGGAACTGTTCAAACTAGAATATTAACTTGAGTGTGGATTTTTCTGTACTGTCTACTCTGTGTCCCCATTGCTAAAATAGAATATAGTTAACACATAATTGTTGAGAAAGTATGAATGGAAGACTTTCTCTTAGGAAGGATGCTGTCCAGGGGATTCCTGTGCTAGAGGGACAGGCCTGGTCTTCAAGGTCCATTCCTACACTGAGATTATATTATTTTAAATTCCTCAAGGACCAAGGAATAATTTCTGTTAAAGAAATGATTAACTGGTAGCATAGTGAACTGCATTATTAGAGCTAATTTGACCTCAGCCACTTCATGACTTTTTAATGTATTTTCTGTCTGAATTTTGCCTTAGGCTATTAGGTACTATAGTGACATGGTAATGAAAGGGTGCTCTTTGCCACATTTTTGATCACCAAGATTGATCTGGCTAGTCTGAGTGGCTTGTTAGGAAACCCCTCATGGCCTCATTTCAGGTAAAGAGGTTACTGTCCCAGGTTGGGGAGAATCATTTTCAGTAATGGTTTACAGTATCAGTGTTCCTCTTGACCATTTGTAGGAATGGCAACCCACTCTTTCCAGTGATGCTGTTTGCATAATTCAAAAATCACAACTCGGGGGTGCCTCTGCTGCTCATGAACTAGTAGAAAGTAAGGAGAGAAGGAAGTAACAGATAATGAAATGTTAAAGCATATCTGATCTGGAAATCAAATACGTTGATATGCTACGTTAACATCAAACACATATCAGGATATCATTGTGTACCCAGAGCCATGTTGTATTTTTCAAAGATTTGATATGTAGGCCAAAACATATCCATCCTTGCTCTGATTTATTTCTGTTTGTTTTGATGCTATTGCTCTCTTCTATTATAGAGCACCAAAACTACTTCGGCATAGATGAAAACCTTGGCCCTGTGGCAATAAGCATCCGAAGAGAGAAAGTTGAAGATGCCAAGGAGAAAGAAGGGTCCCAGTTCAACTATCGGGTAGCTTTCAGGACTAGTGAGGTACTGGAGCTGCTGTGCGTTGTTTTTCCTTGGGCTAAAGTCTGAAGACAGATAAAAACTTTCTTTAGCCACTTGATGGGGAGATACCCTCTCTAGGGTTTGTTCGTCTACTGATGTTGTGACTTCTGTTAATGTTGTACCACTGATTTCTGTAAAGATTTGTATATACAAGTATCTCCATAACTTACTGAATATAAATATCAGTTTATATCCAAATCTTAAATAATAACTGTAACATGATTCTTGAATACTTGCCATATACTTGGCGCTTTTCTAAGTGCTTTACATGTGTTTCCTTATTTAATCCTTATGAGTGCCCATCCCGCTTTTATTTTCCCAAGGCTACATTTTATTAAGGTCCTGTGTGGGCTCTTTCCCAAGGAAGGCTTACGCTGGTATATACATTAATTTGAACCTTAGTAGTATACAGCAGCACCTGAACATGTTCCCCAGTTAAGTGGAAACTTCTCTCCTCTATCGGGAGCCTGGCACACAGCATCCCCTTTTCACATGAGGACCCTGCCACAGAGAGAGGCTTAGGCACCTTGCTTGCTTGCCCCAGGTCTCTCAGCAGTGGAGCTGGGATTGGGACCCCTCGACTGGCTGCCTCCAGAGCCAGGCTCTTCCACACCTGAGAGAAGGGCCTTGAAAGGACAACTTCCAGGGCACAAGTAGCGTTTGTAAAACCACCTTCAATATGGCTGCTTTGATTTGTTTAAGTCATGCTAGTCTTCATTTTTTAATATTAACATTGAAGAATGATTGTAATATTTATGGTAATTGTGGTTTCTGTATAAAAATTCTAAAACTTGATCTGGATGATGAGTGGCAATGATTTTCACTATCACCTTGCATCAACAGGGTAAAGCGATAAAAGTGAAAGGTTTGTGGGACTAAGACAGGAAAACAAACGTGAACTATGCAATTTATGCCAAACAATCTAGCACAGCAAAATCAGATCACTCACTGTGGAGTAATTGTTTGAATAGTGTTTTTACCTGCAGGATAGTTCTGCCTACCCACACTTCATTACAATGAGCGTCCCAGATTAATTCCATGCTTGTCCTGTTTGTGCGAACATGAGATTTTTTAACAAAAGGCTTACTACATATAAGTAAAGAAGGACAGATGCTGATCTATGTAAAGAATTAGATCTGGCCTGTACTTTAAGTTTTTATTTTCTTAACCCATTTTAATTAGAGGGATATATATGTGGCAAATATTTCAGAATACGTATTTTGGTTGACTCCCTTCCAGATCATACTGATAAAGGGGAGAGAGCCCTTTTTCCAGTTACATGTATGGGCATTTGAATCTCTCTGCAGTTTACTTATTCTTAGGTATTACAGTGAAGTATACTCTAGACTGGATATGTATAAAGGAAAGTCCCTTTCTTGAAGTGGCCTATTTTTAATAATAGACCTATACCAGCTAATTCAGTAGCCACTAGGTACATGTTACTATTTAAATTTAAGGTAATTAAAATGAAATAAGATTAAAAAATCAGTTCCTTAGTTATACCAGCCACATTTCAAGTGTTCAGTATCTACATGTGCAAATAGAGAACATTCTTATCATTACAAGCTTCTCTTGGGCAGGGGTAATATTATAGAGCATTTTCAAATGTTAGGCATCATTATTGGCACTATCTGTAAAACTCCTGCTGTTGTTATTCTAACAACTCTATTAGCAGAGGTGGAGGAGATAGGATTTGAACCAGCAGCTCTCTTGATTTACAATGCTGCAGTTTTCCTCTTCTTTATATTTTATCTGGAGGCTGTATTGAGAATAGTGATCCCGTGCTCTCATGGCGTATTTGAGGGCCTGTAACCAATCATAAAGCACACAGTTTGGTTTTGGTCTTCTCAGCCCTGAGTAAACTATCCATGTCATTTGTGGTAGTTAGATTCAGTTGTCAACTTGGCCAGGTGAAGGTGCCTAGTTCTGTTGCTGTGGACATGAGCCAATGGTACGTGAACCTCATCTGTTGCTCATTACGTCTGCAGTAAGCTAGGAGGCATGCCTGCTGTAATGAATGATGTTTGACTTAATTGGCTGGTGCTTAAATGAGAGAGCTCAACGTAGCACAGCCCAAGCAGCTCAGCATACCTCATCTCAGCACTCACAGCTCAGCCCAGGCCTTTGGAGATGCAGGA